>CAIGQZ010031558.1:2825335-2842965 GCA_903798205.1 Danio tinwini | reverse complement strand
AGCCTTTTATTGACATGACGCTATATAGGCTGTATCGACACTCAATAGGCTTTTTAACTTTTTCACCTGCTTTTCGAGTGTCTTTTGTATATTTTTAGGCATAAATCAGTGGTAGATTGTATATAAATATGATATTACACTTATTAAATGGTAAATAAATTGACTGCACCTTTTAGATAACAACAAAATGAGACAAAATGTTCAGATTATTAAAAAAATGGGGTTTATTGTGTTTCCCACACCCCTAGAGTTATTTATATATATATATAAGTAACAGAATAAGAATTTTTTTTTTTTTTTTTTGAGAATACAAGGATTAAAACATAAATACATGAACAGTATGCTTGTAGAAAAATACATTATGTATGAAACATAAGAGGTTAGGATTTTGTACTTTTGCTAAGCAGGATTACGTCTGCATCGCTGGTAATAATTTAACAATCGTCCTGCTTTCAGTAAAGGCACAACAGATCTTTCTCTCATCCAGTCACACAGCAAGCGCTGACAACTTTCACAAGTATTCTGTTAAAGTCAGAATTATTAGCCACCCCTGGATACTTTCCCCCAATTTCTGTTTAACAGAGTGCAGATGTTTTCAACACATTTCTAAACATAATAGTTTTAATAACTCATTTCTAATAACTGATTTCTTTTATCTTTGCCATGATGACAGTAAATAATATTTGACCAGGTATTTGTCAAGACACTTCCATACAGCTTAAAGTGACTTTTAAAGGCTTAACTAGGTCCATTAGACAAGTTTGGGTAATTAGGCAAGTCATTGTATAAGGATGGTTTGTTCTGCAGGCAATCGGAAAACAAGTATTTCTTAAGAGGGCTAATAATATTGACCTTAAAATTGTTTATTTTCTAGCCGAAATAAAACAAATAAGACTTTATGCAGAAGAAAAAATATTATAGGAAATACTGTGAAATATTCCTTGCTCTGTTAAACATCATTTGGGGGAAAAAATCACAGGAGGGCTAATAATTGTGGCTTCAACTGTACATTTGGCGATGAAGTGATCATATAATACATAACCAGTGTTATTATTGCTGTACAGACAGTCAATCGGGTCAATCAGTCAATCTCCCTTTTATTTGGTTGTGTTTTTTGCATGTCGTCTTTGTTATCCAATAGAATTGGGAGGTCAGTCTCAGAGTGCAGTCCAGTCAAAGATCGTCGGCTTCCTCTGAGCTGAAGCTGCTCCTCCGACTGCTTTCTTTAGAGGCGGCAGTGGGCGACCCGGCTGACAGCAGCGGGTCTGTCCCGAACGGCGAGAGCGGGTCGTCCATCAGAATCTCGTCCAGCCGCTGGTGCTCCTCCTTGAGTGTACTGCAGAAGAAGTCAGTGAAGTGGGAGAGCGGGTCAGAGAAGGTGTTGGAGCCATCGGACTGCTCTCCAACTATGCTTGGTAAGGATGTCCGTTGGGTGTATTCTGGGCTGCTTACGCCCTCTTGTGGGTAAATGGGTGGCTGGGTGCTCTGTGGGGCCTGGGCGCTCTGAGATGCCGCTGTGACTTGGGTTTGGTGCTGCTGTTGTTTTAGGAGGTGAGATGAGAGTTCGACTGTGCCCATGGATGCAGTCATACTGGGCAAACCATGAGCGTGTGCCTGGATCTCCAGCTCCTGTCAATCATATAGATGGGAAGAGTGGGTTAAAGAGGATCTGGACACTTTACTTTTCAAGTCTGGCAGAATTTGAACATCTACACCATAGACATGAGCTAGATAACTGCAGGTTAAGTATCCGATTAACTAACCATCCGAAGACTTTGAGGAGAACACATACACTTATATAATACACAAATACACTTGATTGTGCGTGTACACATAGACATCACCTATATGCTATATAACTGCGGGTTAGGTGACACTGTGGCTCAGTGGTTAGCACTGTCACCTCACAGCAAAAAGGTCACAGGTTCGAGTCCCAGCTAGATCAGTTGGCATTTCTGTGTGGAGTTTGCATGTTCTCCCCGTGTTGGCGTGAGTTTTCTCCGGGTACTCCGGTTTTCCCCACAATCCAAACACATGCGCTATAGGTGAATTGGGTAAGCTAAATCTGTGTGTAAATGTGAAAGTGTATGGGTGTTTCCCAGTACTGGGTTGCAGCTGAAAGGACATCCGCTGCATAAAAACATATGCTAGAAAAGTTGTTGGTTCATTCCGCTGTGGCGACCCCTGATTAATAAAGAGACTAAGCTGAAGAAAAATGAATGAATGATCTGCAGGTTAACTATGCTGATATACAGTACAATAATTTATAACTAACTTATAAAAGCTATTAGTTACTAGTTAATAAGTTAATTAGTTAAAGTTATTAGTAACTCATTCAGTTTTGGTAACTAATAACCTTAACTTTTCAGATTTTGATGAATTTGACTATAGATGATGTTAAATATGACTAATTTGGTCTCTTTTTGCATACAAGGGCCATATAGAACCACATTATTAAAAAGTGAAGTAAACATTGCATTTAACTATAATAACTGGTCTAGACTTTTGACATGAAAAATTGTTTATCCAAAATTTACATGTTCATCCTCAAGAGCTTTACAAGGTTTGTGAGTTTGTTTTTATTGTTGATTACAAAAGAAGATATTATCCCATACAGTACATGTTTAGAACAAGCAGAGTTTTCTCCCTCTCGAAATATTCTTCGGGTAAAATGTGATGGCATTATCAAAATATTACACTTTATGACCTTAAGCCAATGGTCTCAAACTCAATTTCTGGAGGGCAAATTTCATATTAGGAATCACCAATAAAACTAAACGACAACTGTCTCATAATTTTCGTTTCTAAATGTTGGTACCACAAAATCTGCAGATAACGATCGCTGATTGGCTCCTGTACTAGAAGGCGGGCTTTATTCACCATATTGATCGTTACACTTTTCTCCATTCAAAATGATACGAGTGACATGTCTTGTGTATTCTGTAGTCTTTGGTTTAATTAGTGTTAGAGCAAAATTGTGCAGAGCTGCGGCCCTCCAGGAATCAAGTTTGAGACCTATGCCTTAACCCAGGGGTGCTCAACCATGGTCCTGGCGATCGACCTTCCTGCTGATTTCAGCTCCAGCCCTGATCAACCACGCCTGAACCAATTAATTAGAACGTGAGGAGAGCTTGATAATTACAGGCAGGTGTGTTTGATATGGGCTGCAACTGAAAACTGCAGGAAGGTCAATCGCCAGGAATAGGGTTGAGCACCCCTGCCTTAACCTGTCACCGCTGTAAATATAATTAATTTAGATTGCATCTGCTAAGATTGCATCTAATTATTTGTAAACTACAATATTCATTCATTTTCTTTTAGGCTTAGTCCCTTTATTAATCTAGGGTCGCCACAGCGAAATGAACTGCCAACTTATCCAGTAGCGTAAAACATGCTGTGTTATTTCAAGTGATTAATTCAAGTTAGCGATTTATTCCACTGTGGCGACCCTAGATTAATAAAGGGACTAAGCCGAAAAGAAAATAAATGAATGAATGAATGAATGATTGAATAAATAATTAAATAAATAAATAAATATCTAATGTTGTCATATTTATTTATGTCAGTCAAATATACATTTTAGCTGTTGAGAATAAAATCTACATTTTTAAAAACCCAAAATGATCCTTATATTTAAATTTTTATCTTAATTTTAATAACAAAATGTAAATTTTTATATTATTTTTATTTATTTTCATTATTATTTTTATGATTGAAAAATATGAGCTTTAGGTCTTTTACCATTCTAAAGGTTTTGACAACAAAACATTTACACTAATGTATTTTATATTTATTAGATTCATTCATTCATTCAATTTCATCGCCAACTTGTCCAGCATATGTTTTACGCAGCGGATGCCCTTCCAACTGCAACCCATTACTGGGAAACACCCATACACTCCTGCATTCACACACATACACTACAGACAATTTAACCTGTCCAATTCACCTATAGCACATGACTTTGGACTTGTGGGGGAAACCGGAGCACTCAGAGAACAACACGGGGAGAACATGCAAACTCCACACAGAAACGCCAACTGGCCCAACCAGGGCTCGACCAGCAACCTTTTTGCTTTAAGGCAATCATGCTACCCACTGTGCCACCGTGTTGCCTATTTGTTTGATTTTTTTGATAATAAATTGTTGTTGTTTTTTTATATTAAGATCCTTCAATGATAATGACATGCATGTTTTGACTCATCTCAGCGTTTGTTGACAAAATAATGTCAAATTTCGTTGACAAAATGAACACCTATTACTAATCTATTTCTCTTGCAAGCACTTACAGCTGTAGATTCATATTACCCAATATCGCCACACGCGTCTAAATGAGCTATTGCTCTGTCTCTACATGTGGATATCTTCAGCTGAGGCATTATTAGCATTAGCTTTTGGATAGTGAGCCTGAAGGTAATTACTATGAGGGCTAATTGTGATGTCTCCGCATGTGTGAAGAAGACTCGCGCCCGCTCTGAGAATATGTCAATACTGTGCTAAATGTAATGCATAAATTCAGACGAGGAGCCCAGCTCTTCAAAGTTATTAGCCCTCATAATGTAATTCCAGGACCAATGGGCTCCTGACGAAGCTGTCGCCACTATTTGCTAATCAGGTAATTACCTCAGTTCACCACGGTTCAGATTGGAGCCCAAAGAGTGCTTATAAACATCAGTAGGAGTCGCTTAGCTCTCAGTGAAGTTTCCTTTGTTTTAAAGCCGAACTGCTTAAAAGGATTCTTCTCTTCGTTGAACACAAAAGAAGATATTTTGAAGCAAGTTGATAGCCAGGAGCCATTGATTTCCATGGTATTTCTTTCCTACTATGGATGTCAATGGTTACAGGTTTCAAACATTCTGAAATAGGTAAGCTAAATTGTCCGTACTGTATGTGTGTGAATGAGTGTGTATGGGTGTTTCCCAGTACTGGGTTGCGGCTGGAAGGGCATTCGCTGCGTAAAACATGTACTGGAATAGTTGGCGGTTCATTCCACTTTGATGACCTCTGCAATAGAGACTAAGCTGAAGGTGAATGAATGAATGAACACTTGAGTGAATGGTGTGTATATTTCCATTTCAGGATGATAAAGAGAAAGATAGAAAGAAGATATTTTGAAGCATGTTGGAAGCAAGGAGCCATTGATTTCCATAGTATTTTCTTTCCTACTATGGATGTCAGTGGTTACAGGTTTCAAACATTCTCAATTGGGTAAGCTAAATTGTCTGTAGTGTATGAGTATGAGTGTGTATGGGTGTTTCCCAGTAGTGGGTTGCAGCTGGAAGGGCATCCGCTGCGTAAAACATGTGCTTGGGTAGTTGGCGGTTCATTCCACTTTGATGATAATGAGAAAGATAGAAAGAAGATATTTTGAAGCATGTCGGAATCCAGGAGCCATTGACTTCCATGGTATTTTCTTTCTCACTATGGATGTCAATGGTTACAGGTTTCAAACATTCTTCAAAATATCTTCTTTTGTGTTCAATAGGAAAAAATAAACAAACATAAAATGGTTTGGAAACACTTGAGGGTGAGTAAATGGTGAGTATATTTTCATTAAAGATGATATCAGATAGAACAAGAAGTTACCATAATGAAGTATGGTTTGTTTGGTTATATATAATGTTGGTTCCCTATTACTGATTTGACTAAAGGTGGTACTAAATGAACATTTGGTTGGGGGGGGGGGGGTCGTGACAAGCTACTTTTCCAAAGAGTAGCAAAAATAAACACTTTATTTTTCTTTCTTTATTACTTTAAACACAAAAGAAAATATTTTGAAGAAAGCCGGAAACCGGTAACCATTGACTTCCATAGTATTTTTATTCCTACTATGACAGTCAATGGTTACAGGTTTTCATCTTTCTTAAAAATATCCTCTTTAGTGTTCAACATATAAAAATAAACTCATAAAGGTTTGAAACCAGTTCAGTCTGAGTAAATAGTGAGTAAATTATCCTTTTATTGCTATCACTTCAGTAAGCTGAACATCATCTGATAGTTTATAATTTATAGCAGTAAAAAAAGTAGGCTTTATGTAGTTTTTCAAGCTACGCTGACCCTAACTCTTCTTTTGTTCAGCATAATATCCTTCAGTTTTGTCCCATCTCTCTTTTGCCTTTGGTCTTTGACTCCTACAACCCTGGTTTTCTGTCATGTATCTCTCTCTCTATCTCTCATGACAGTTTTTCCTCTTGTTCTCTCAGTCTCTTTACCTGGATCCGTAGCAGGAGTCTTCTGTTGGCCTGCTCCAGTTTCTTCTGTCGGCTCTCCAGATCACGAGCGTGTTGCTGCTCTTTCTGCAGCCACTTAATGTATTCCACCGAGGCCTTGAGAATCGTCCCTTTGTTCCAGCGCATATCACTGCCAGAAAAAAACGTAAAAGATAACCTTTCTCAACAGTGCCTTTGCATCAGCAGAACTTTCATACACAGAGAAAAGCCTCACAAGGGTCTCCTTTTTTCTCTCTCTCTCTCTCTCCATGATTTACATGGCCAATTATTCATTCTCGGACATTACCTTGCCTTTGAATGGGAATTTTAATGGAATAGTTAAGTACGTCTGCAAGAAAGACCATTCTCCGGCCTCTTGTATGGTAAAATTAATCCCCGAGCAAAAATAGGTGTCGGGGAAAAAAAAAAATGGAGTTCGGAAGCTGAAGTAAAGTGCAGTCATTCTCGATACCATTACTTTTTAAAAGGAGGAAAGTGTCGTGAAATTGTCTCTTTCTTTGGAATAAGATGTTGGCCTGATCGCAGCTAATAATCTCCTTTATCTTGTGTTAATGGCGAGGTGACAGCACTCGCCTTCCATTTAAATTCGATAAAAAGTTCAATTAAGCTGGGGCCGATGGACTCCCTGTCTGCGCTGTACTTCATCTCCGGGTTCAGCTGTGCTTAAACTTTAGTTCAAATGGTCTATACTTTGCCTTGAACCTCATTTCCATCATTCAAATGGTGGCCTGTTCGCTCTGTGGGTATTTTCTTGAGAAATGAGCTCAGTGCTGTCATTTTCTCTCTACTTCAGTGTCATTTTGCCCTGTCTATCCGTGTGTCATTGCAGTTTTTTCTTCTTGCAGACTTTTAGAGTTCAGACTGTTAATGCATGAATCTTGTCAGATTTCAACTTACGGGTCATTGGATTTGGGTATCAGTGTTCCCAGCTCCTTGATCCTGTAGTTGATGTTGTATCGCCGCCGTCTTTCAACTGCAAATTTCGAGAACAAAGTCAGTCATACATCACAAATCTAATACTAATACTGTAGTAAATCTAAATAAACCCACAAACATTTGATTAAGTTTAATTTTGTCAAGTGACTTGACTCAAACACAAAAGCATTTTGAAATGAAACTCATTACTCTAAAATTCTTACCGAATATACCCTCTGACCTTGATGAATTACGCACAGTTTGACCTCAAAGCAACCATGCATGTTTTAGAAATGTTTTTGGAGTTAATTTGATCCCCCAAAATACAATACAATACAATACAATAAGAAAGTATAGTATTTGAGTTGAAGTTTTTTTGAAACTATTTAAATGACCTCTAAAAATCATGATGTTTGTGTTTGTTTTACATGTAACTTTTTTAAAACCACATATGTTTGCTAAGCAATAAATACTGAAAATTGACAATAACTGTTTGACTGTTTGTCAATTGCGTGCAAATACAGTCTTGTGGTGCTTTCACATCCAGACGTTTGTTTCGGAACCCGTCTCGTTTGCCCAGTTAGTGCGGTTTGTTTGGCATGTGAATCCCGCAATCGTGCTCTGATCCAAATCAATCGGACCGAGATCGCCTGAATGAGGTGGTCTCGACTCGATTTAAATGAACTCTGGAGCGGATCGATTGTAGTGAGGAAGAAAAACCATTCAGCGAACTAAAGAGCCAGGCTGTTACAGTGCTCACAGTGTTAAAGTTTTTAATCGATTGATTAATTCAATAGAACTTAACATCTGAAATGAGGCCATGTATGAAAAAGACTGGCCTCTCTGATTTATAAATGGTGACGATGTCTGTGGGTGTGTATATATATATATATATATATATAATTTAGTTTTCTTTTTTTTTAATTGTTAGTTGTATTTAAAGTAAAGTTACGCTGAATAAAATGTGTATCCATACAATCATGTTTGGCCTTTTGCACAATGTTTAAAATATGTGACTAAGAAATAGCTATTAGCTTCTTTTTTTTGGTGGGGTCAGTGAAAATTTTGGCAGGGCAAGTAAAAATCTGAACCACTGGCCTAATCGGTCAGTAGAAAAAAAAATCTTAGCATTGAGCCCTGACATTGCATTGCCATTTTGTATGTCACATTTCAAAATTAATTTTGCTAGCAACATCCCTACAGTGTGATGATGAAAATCTTTCTTAACTAAGGCTCAGTTTCAGAAACAGGGCTTAGATTAAGCCAGCTTAGTTAAATTAGGCTATTTAAGCCACGTTTATAAAAGTGGCCTTAAAAAAATATATTACTGGTGTGCACCTGGAGAAAAAAAAAATGACACTGATGTATTTTAAGACATCTTACTGCAAGTTATTTTGAGTTGAGACAGCTCAAACATGCAATTTAATCTTGACTAGCCTTAAACCTTATTTGTGAAACCAGGGGTATATGCATTTTAGGATAAAAAACATTTAAATGATTATTTTCCTACAATTTTGCTTCTACGTTACGCACAATAATTCAATTAAAGTATTACATTTTCAATTTAATATGCAACTTATGAAGCATTAACATTTTCCAGTGATGGGTTGCGGCTGGAAGGGCATCCGCTGCGTAAAACATATGCTGGATAAGTTGGCGGTTCATTCCGCTGTGGCGCCCCAGATTAATAAAGGGACTAAGCCGAAAAGAAAATAAATGAATGGATGAAGCATTAACAATAGTATGCAATTCACATTTTAAAACAGTTTGGAAAGGGCAAGTGTAAATTATATAATTACATTTTTATTTTCACTCTGCAACAAACTTTGCAAATTGAAATACAGAAATACTTTGCCGTTTTGCATATTACCTTTTTTAAAATGATTATTGATATTCATATGCTTCCATAGTTTTGAAGACATATTTTTTTTATTATTTTTTTTCCAGGACTTTAAACATATCTGGACCACTGTTATATATAAAGGATAAGGCAGCTTTCAGATTTCGTCTTAATTTGTGTTCTGAAGGTCTTATCAGTTTGGAACAACACAAGGGTGAGTAATTTATCAAATAATCTTCATTTTTGTATAAACTAACCTTTTAGATATTTTGGGGGGACTAAATTTAGTTGATAAACATGTGTAAAGCCTAAAAAGCACTTACTTAGATTATGGTTGTCTTTTTTCTGTCTTTCTTTAGCCAGGACCCTGGTGTCATGTTCTGCAAGAAAAGAAAAGATGCTACAGTTATCCAGAGTAAGGTGAACCACACCATTCACCATTAATTGTGTCATTAGTCCTAGCAGCTTCCTTCCTAACACTCCATCACGTGCATCAACACAAACCCCTCTTAGTGTGTGAATAAGCTGTTATCATTCATCCACTCGTCCACCACACCAGATCTCTTGTAAAGCTGTGTGTCTTCTTTTAATCCTCCCTGACTTTCCAATTAGCCAATCTGCTGAAACGCCTCTGCATTCATATTCCCATTCGCATTCTTACAAATTATATAATTGGGGAGCAGTGATTGGATTTCTCAATTCATTTCTGCTGATTCAATAAGGTCATTTAAGCTGCGCGTAACCAAACAAGAGTGCCGTGCAGCGCGCGTATGTGGAAAAAGACAGTAATGCACTTATTTTCCCTGCCGGAGTGAAGACTTCTCCTGGCATCCATTCTATTTCCTGAATCAATTAGCTTTACTTGATGCGTGACATTCATAAGGAAAAAAAATAAAGTAGGCTCTCACAAAGGAGTCATTGTGCATGCTAAGAATACATGCTACCATATTCCACTTATTGAAGCATTGATAATGAAGAATGAGAGGCACACAATGCTAAGACTCTTAAAATAAGACAGCTGGACGATAACATGAAACATACAGCGTTGTGTTTGGCTTTTGAAATAACACATGTGCGATGAGCCCGTCTGGGTTTGCTTTGCTTGATCTATTTACAGTATGCCCGCCGACTTTTTTTCTTTCTTTCTTCCTTCAAACTTCAAGAAAGAAAGCCTATATTGTGTTGAATGCAGCTGTTAAATGGGACTTGTGTATAAACAGCTATTATATTTGTGTAAATTGCGTTTATATTCTTGAGTTTTATTTGTGCATATGTATACTTTTTATATATACATATCTAAATGACTTATAGTCAGTATTATTATTTTTATGTAATAATAATTAGGGATGCTCTGATCAGTTGGACAGAGATTGGTATCGGCCGATAATCACATTTCATGGCTCGATCGGTAATCGCTAATCTGGCTGATCTCATAAACTGATCACCATTGTTTGTTTACGAGTTTACAAGCAGAGGACATATAAAAACTGAAATCTTTTTGTATATCAGAACTAAAAGTTCTGTATTTTCAACAATATTGCAAGTGCATTAAAACCTGGCTGGAAATATTAGAGAAATAAAAAACAAAAAATATACCTTGAATATTTAATAATATAACTTATCACAATATACTTACTGCAATAAACAGTAGTTTATGGGCCTATTTCCTTTGAGTAAAGAAGTAATGGATTTAGAGCTGTGCATTTTAACCTCTTATCCATCAAATATGTGCTCCTAGCTTCATTGAGACTTGTTGAATTCTTCCATCATTTGCAGTTTTCAAATGTTCTATTATTTTCTGTAAAGCTGCTTCTGACCATCACATTTCCACACTAAATGGTTATAAGAGACGTGTTTAATGAGTTATATGCAACATCTTTCATTTATTCTCTTAGTTAAGGAGAGATATCCACTTAAGTAGCATATTTAGAGGGAAAATGTACTTTAAAATGAGCAGCAAAAATCCTGATCCAAGCATCCCTAATAATAATAATAATAATAATAATAATAATAATAATACATATATGCAATTGCCATTTTAAAACAGCTAATTTTCTGTTGCTTGTGTGGTTTAATCACTAAAAATAAAATAATACACATATATATCAACAAATTATAAAAAAGTAAATAAAACGTAACAAAATCAAATAAATTGAATTATTTAAGGGAAGTTTCTAAACTAATTTCGAGAGGATCACGTGCTTAAGATTGATCACGGCTGGTCCCACATTAACCAATTCATGATTCACCAATCAGATGATTCCTAAGTCTCCATAAATAACTTAAGTTTCATACCACAGTCATCTTCGTTTTGAAGAATCCCCCCATCACCCCTACTCCTTCTCCTTTCCTAGATGGGCGGCACGGCAGCCCAGTGGTTAGCACTGTTGGCTCACAGCAAGAACGTCACTGGTTCTAGTCCTTACCAAGCTAGTCAACATTTCTGTGTCGAGTTTACATGTTCTCCTCGTGCTCGCGTGGGTTTCCCCCGGTTTCCTCCTACCATCCAAAAACATGCGACTTAAGTTGCGACTAATCCAAATCAGCACAATAGACGCACAATAGACATGCTCCTAGTAAGCAGTTATCTCTTTATAGCAATCCCTAATTGTTTATCTACCTGAGCTCAAACTCCCCTCTCGCCTTGCAAACAGGAGGGCTCAGGGCTCTCTACCCGAAACAGCATGCCAAACATGCTTTATAATCAATCATCAGCTAAGTGTGAACTCTTGAAATTGTGTGTATTTTTGTGTACCTTAATAGAAATGTAAATATAATATAATATAATATAATAATATGATGTATATATAATGTGTATTTATTAAAAAGAGGATACAACATATATTTTACTATATAAAAATGATGTAAACTGTGATAAAAGTACACAAAACAATAAATTAAAATTATAATATTATTATTATTTGTTGGTTTGTACTTTTATCCTAGTAAAATTAACTAAAATAAAATGTAAATATGAAAAGAAATGTCATTTAGATGCTGCATTTTGAGCCAACCAATTCAAATAGTGTATACACACAAACATTATTTTTTGTTTATTCGCTTATTTGCCTTTTGAGCAATTTTTAAAACTTAATCTATGTACTGCACCACATAAGCAACAGATAACTATTTAGATAGCATTACTGGTCCTTAACTGCTCTTGTAAACTGTTGTTATTTCTGAAAAACCTCTGCTGGGACGGGCGTCTGTGCTGCCTCTGTACCTGTGACTTCCATTTTAACTGAGAGCTTTGTGGGCAATGATGGTGTCAGTGAGGAGCAATCATACCTTGATCAGCACCGTACACCTCCAACATGCTGCTGTTCAGGGACACCTTCACAGGACAGACACACAGAGTAAGTCCACATTCACACAACACACTTATTCTGCACACAATTCATTATTTAGCAAGCATTTTTTTGCTATCATGCATCACTTACATACTCTAAATTTAAGTTTTGTTCATGTGACAGAGAAATGACTCAAAAAAGAAACAATAAATTTGAACCAGACTTCATCCAAGCTTTAGATTTTGATAGTAATATATGCAAATTAGTGCATATTTAAGTAGGTAATGTTTTATATATATTAAAGATATCATTATATAATACAAAATAATATTTCAACTCTTTTTGTTTGTTAAATGGGTGATTTTCAACAGAATTTATTTATGTAGGATTTATATTCAATAGGATTTATAATCAAAACCCAGAGCAATAGTAAATATTATAAGCTGTTTTAACTAGTGTAGTGAGTCATAGTTAGTTCTTCCTCCTCAGTGACATAGCTGAAGATTATTAACAAAATAGTTCCAATAACTCATTTCTACAAACTTGTTTTTGTCTGTAATACTTTACTATATATGGCTTAAGGTGCTATTTAAAGGCTTAATTCGATTATTTTAACTAGGCAAGTTAGGGTAATTAGCTAAGTTATTGGATAACAGTGTTTTTTTCTGTAGCCAATTGACAAAATATTTCTTAAGGGGGCTAAATATTGACCAGAGCAGTGTTGTTTTTTTAAATTATATATATATATGTATTTTTTTATTACCACCAAACTAAAAGGCTAAATGATATAAGTATAAATACAAGTATAAATATTATAAGAATGTGTTAAAATGTCCTTGCTGTGTTAAACAGAACTTAGGAAATATTTGAAAATCTAATTATATATTTATACACACTACCGGTCAAAAGTTTGAGGTCTGTAGGATTTTTAAATGTTTTAAAATAAGCTTATTCTGCTCACCAAGACTGCAGCTATTTCATCAAAAATACAGTACACATTGGAAAATAGTGAAATGTTATTGCACTATAAAATAACTGCTCAAAAGTAGTTTATCATTTAATTTAATAAGTTATTCCAGTGATTTTAAAGATGAATTTTCAGCTTCATTACTCCAGTCTTCAGAGTCACATGATCCTTCAGAAATCACTCTAATATAAATTATTATTATTATTATTATTATTATTATTATTATTATTATTATTATTATATTATTAATAATAATTGTTATGTATGTATGTAATCTATTGTTATGTAGCGTTATGTAATTTTTAGTATATATTTTTAATGTTAATAGTAATAAAAGTAACAATGACTGGAGTAATAATTTGAAACTACATACAGTACAATAAGAAAGCAGTTATTTAAAATTGCAATAAATATTTAACAATTTAAAAATAATAATATTTTAATAAATGCCGCCTTAATGAACAGAATAATTTTATTTAAAAACAACATGAAAAAAAAACTGACCCCAAAGTTTTGACTGGTAGTATACATATATATATATATATAAAAACAAAAACAATGGTCCCAACAAATGTCCTTGTTTTACTTTTTTTTATTTCTATAGCTTCTGAGAATATAAAAAGAGCCACATATTGATAAATAATGTTATGATAGCTGTTTTAACATTGTAATGTAATTGAATTGTCTCTTATTAGTTATAAAATAGTTTGATAACAAGCAGGAAATGTTCATGGCCAATGACATGACCACTGAAATGGTCTACAAATTCATAGTATTTCATTATGTAAAGAAAATAAGCAAACCAGCCCAGCACTTCAGGAGACAAAAAGAGGGCGCCGTGGAGCAACTAAATGTTTTTCATTTTCTAAACAATGAATTAAGTTCTTAGTTTCTATTACTATGAGCTTAAATTACTGATCAGTTTTGAGGCACAATCCAGTCAGCATCACAAACCCACAAATATATTTTCTGTAATAACCGCCTTCTCATAATAACCTCGTCTTCTCATTTTCCAGTATCACAAAAGCCAAATGTATAGAATTATCATCAACAAATGCAGTAAAGGAGGATTAAAGAAGAGCTCATATAGTATTTCCTCCGCCTATACGTACTCTCCATTATCTCAGTGTAAGGAAAAAGGGCTTATCAACAAGAACGATTGCCACGGGCCCTTGACTGCTGCCGTCGTAATCACTTCAATCCATTCCCATCATGTTAAGCAGATATGTTGACAAGTGGAAACGGCTTGTGTTGTGTTGTGCTGTATGACTAATTAGAACGAATTGATCCGTTTAAGCATGGTATCATGTCTGAACAAGTCCACAGGGAGACAAGATATTAGCTCAATCTGATAAGCTCCACTGCTTATTTAAATACTGCCTCTGCTTCATCTGCCTTATTTGTTTCCATCATGCTCTATATTGTTTATGACTATGGCATACGTCTCTACTGAGTTCAAGTGTGGCTGTAATCATTACTTAACGATACTTTGTCTATCATGGTTGTTGCTGAAAAGGATACAGCTGTGGCCGCAAGTTAATGGAAGTTGTTTATTAAATTACTCATTAATTGTATTTTATTAATATCTACCCCTACCATCACAATAATGTATAAACAGTAATTATACAGAGTGTTATTCATATTATTTATTAAATTACCCATTAAATTGTATTTTATTAACGTCTATTCCAACCATCACAATAACGTAAAAACAGTAATTATACAGCTTATTATTTATGTTATTTATTAAATTACCCATTCAATTTTGTCTTATTAACGTCTATGCCTATTTCAAACATCACAGTAATGCAAAAACAGTAATTATACATACATTTTACACAGTATTATTCATATTATTTATTAAATTACCTAATACATTGTGTTTTATTAACATCTACCCCTACCCCAGCAATCACAGTAATGTAAAAACAATAATTATATAGAGTATTATTCATACTATTTATCAAATTACCCATTTTATTAACGTCTACCCCTACCCCAAACCTAAACCCAACCCTCACAATATGTAGGGATGTAATGTAAAAATAAAATGTATTGTTGAACAGTGTCACAAAAATGATGCTGTATCGATGTGAGTATCCACAGCTGTATCCCATCTAGACTTTACCGTCCATCACCATAAATAAACACTGTTTTTGGAAGCATCTGTCAATTTGGAGATTTACGGGTTGCCATTAAGTGCTTTTTTATCCAGTCTAATCAAAAGAAAAGTGTTTCCTTGTAGTACTTCATCAAATTGTTTTAAAATACATATTTTTAACAGGCATTTTTTTTGTTAAAAAAATTAATCTCTACTTATATACACCAAAACTTACGTTTTATTCATGGCCATATTGTGAAGATTTTTTAAAGATTTTTGTTCATGCATAAAATATTTCTTAAGGGGGCTAATAATATTGACTATAGCATATATATATATATATATATATATATATATATATATGATTAAAGAATTAAGTATAAATATTATAGGAAATTATTTCCTTGCACTGTTAAACATAACTTAGGAAATATTCGAAAAATAAGTAAAATACACTAATAATTTAGTCTTTGTATAATTGTGAAATACTAACATATTTCTACATAAACACAATAAAGTTATTTAAAATATGTGTAGGATGCTATAAATGATGAGCATTATTATATGCACTCATTTTTTAAATGAAGGATTTGAGTAAGATTTCATTCTGGTCTCACACATGGTGAAACAATGCAGGAATAAACACTGTTTTTGAAGCATTTGTCAATTTGGAGATTTATGGGTTGCCATGAAGTGCTTTTTTATTCAGTCTAATCAAAAGAAAACATCTAAATTACAAGTTTAAGTGTTTCCTTTATCAAATAGTTTTAAAATACATATTTTAAAGAGCATTTAAAATAAAAGAAAAGAAAATAAACAAATAAATAAATCTCCACTTCAGCACCACTTATATATACCAAACGTAAGCTTTATTCATGTCCATATTGTGAAGATGTTTACAGAGGAATATGTTTATGTATAATGTGCTTACATATATGCATTTTATTCTACAATTTTTTCTGTATTATATGAAGTGATAAAAATATCAACTGTTAAAAATGAGTAATATGTCAAAAAAATGAAACAAATTTGAACCTGACTTTATCCAAGCTTTAGATTTTTGTTCAAGAAATATATGCAAATTAGTGCATATTGAATTATTTATATATTTAAACATAACATTTCAGAACATGTATAATATAAAATAATCATTTATAGTGTTATCACAATTATTTACAATTTATATAATTTCAATATTATTTTAATGCAATTATTATTAATGCAACTGCTGTTATTATTATTACAATGTATAATGCAATCATTCAACTGTGGAAGTTTGCTAATCAGTTATCATCAGTTTTTTTTTACCTTATTCACCTGTAGTGTCTTACCTTGAGGCTTTAAGTAAATGGCAGTTTTCTCAGCAGATTGTGATTTTTGCATTTAGTAGAGTTTTAGCTGGCTTTCCTTGTGTTTTGGTGATCAGTCATTAACACAGCCGGGCTCTTCTCTTCTAAAGACATACCTCTCTCTGCATGCCGACATCTTTAACAGGCTAATCTGTATTGTTCTACTGTTTAAAGCCTGAGAGTTAAGTCCGTTCCATTTTTTTCTCACTACAGGGACTGTGAACTTTGACTCCCAACTGGACTCGGTCTGACCTCATGCAAAGACAAACCTTTTGTCACTCAGCATACCAAACATCAGCACATGTTTGTGTTGTTAATGCGTTTGATTCATTTTTTTATATGACAAATGCAGCGTGTGCTTTTTATGTTCAGGTGTTTTAGTCATCTAGTTAAGTGTAGATTTTATGCCCAAGAGGAAATGCTTGATTTTGTCATTTTTGTTGTATGTTAAGGGATAGTTCTTACTTAAAGGGATAGTTCACCCAAAAATGTAAATATACTTACAATTTATTTCCTCTCAAGGGATTAAAAAACCTTTTTGAGTTTCTTTTTTCTGTCAAACACAAAAGAAGATATTTTGAAGAATGCTGACATCCTGTAACCATTGACTTTCATAGTTTTTTTTTTTTACTATAGAAGTCAATGCTTACAGATGTTCAGTTTTATTCATAACGCTTTATTTAATGTTGGTCTAAAGAAACTCAAAAAGGGTTTACTTTATATTAAAAATAATGGGTGAACTATCCATTTAGGGTCTGATTATTATGTATTAAATATATATTTATAGTTATAAATTGTATTTAATGTTTTTAATGTTATATAACAACTTATATAAAGCATATGAATACATTTAGCATATTTATACTATAAAGAAATGTCTAAAATATAGTTGATAGATAGATAGATAGATAGATAGATAGATAGATAGATAGATAGAT
>CAIGQZ010031558.1:2805448-2824667 GCA_903798205.1 Danio tinwini | reverse complement strand
AGAGAGAGAGAGAGAGAGAGAGAGAGAGAGAGAGAGAGAGAGCAGATCGTAGGGTTTACAAACCTCGCTGTCGTGATTGTTGGCAAGGGTTAGCAGGGTGACCGGGCTTCCTGGCGTGCTGCTGTCGCTCACGGGTGGCATGTGTCCATTGCGCATGACAGGCACTGTGCCCAGGGCCTGTCCTGCGTGAGGATGGGCCACAGGGTGGGTTTGGCTAGCGAGTTTGCTGCCCAAAGCGAGGTACTGTTTGACCTGCTGTGCCTGCGTCTGGTTGAGGTGGTACTTGGAGTTCTCCAGATGACTTTGAACCTTCAATGAAATTTAGAGGAAAACACTGTTACTGGTCCTGACTTTTTATATTACATTTTTCCCAATTAAAACCAACTTAGTTTATTCATTACAAAAAAAAAACATTAAAAAGTATTCATATTGTAAGCCTATATATATATATATTTATATATATATATATATATATATATATATATATCAATCAATTTATTAATAATAAACAGTAATGTCAAGTGCATGATAATACATATTATCTCAGTTACGTGTTTAAAAAGATTCCCTAAAGTGACTTAACCAGTATAACCCATTATTCGCCAATAAACAAACCAATATGCCAAACAAGACCCAAATTTAAAATCCATTAATTTCTTCACTCTCACATTGTGATCCAATATAAAGCAGTAGTTCACCTAAAAATGAAAATTCTGCCATCATTTACTAACATTTGACTTGTTCCAAACCAGTTTGAGGTTATATTTTTGTTCTGTTTAACGCTAAATAAAACAGCATTCATAGTATTTGTAAGGAACATTAAGACATTCTTCAAAGTATCTTCTTTTGTGTTCAGCTGAACAAAAACACTAGTTTGGAACAAGTAAAGGCTCCATTTAATGGAACGCAATATAAGATATCTAGTCAAAATGTCATTATATGGTTTCATTTTATGAGCAAAAGCAGATCCGCAGAAGATTTGAAACGACACCAGGATGAGTAAACGATGACAACATATTCAAAAAACCAAAAACGTCCTTGATTCTTGCGCAAAACCAGTCAAAGCAGAACGTAGCAAGTCCTTACGTTGGCAACCAGAGCGCCGTCTCTCATCTTGTAGAAACTACAGTCGGTTAAATGTGGCATTCTCAATCCCAGTAGGTCCACTAAAGTAGGATCCCAGGAAAGTGAGCGACTGTTGTCCCCGTTTGGTCTTTATAAGCGAAGCAGGAGGATCTCGCTGACCTAATTAGTACTAACACCAGGCCCTTTTCCCTCAAGTGGAGAGATTACTGATCTGACAGGTTTGATCACCGCTGGGCCGAGGTCTTTCGTCTATATTGCTAATTCATTGGCACCGCCCTGTTGTGTTTGCATGAAGTGACCAATCCCAGACTTCCCTCGTCTGCCACTTCTGCTTCAGGGGGTACAAGACAAATACTGCTTGTTCAGTGTGGTTTCCAAATGGCCCAGAGGCTCATCTCTTAGGCGCATTTCACTACACAACTTTGTCTTGTAGCTGTTCTCAAAAACTAACTGTGGTGAACCCGGCTGCGTACTCAAATTTTAGTCGATAATATATGGTGAAGCTAAATTTAGGAGGAAAGCATTCATTCGGGGGGGAACCGTAGTAGTCATTATTATGTTGTATGGGATCACAAAAGCACAACTGTTGAGTTTCTTTTATGGGGGTCAAAGTGTTTTCAGCAACAAAAAAAAAGAAAAAGAAGAAGAAGAAAATGAACTTCTTTTGACCGCTGACTAAAAATACTTGCAAGTTATGTTTAATTTGATCAAAGCGGCTATTGGAGATAACAAAAGAGACATTAAATCCATTAGAGATCTTAAATGGAAAATATTATCCCATATGCACTGAAATAGTTACTTAAGGCCTTGAAGGATGAATTTAAAGCCCAAATCGGATCTTCTATGCCCCTTTGACTGCGTGTTCAACAGTTCAGTGGAGGTCTGTCTCTGTTTATCAGCCATCGCAAAGCTCTTTTCAGTGCACACACTGGATTGGGCTTCAAAAAAAGAAGACAAAAAAGAGAGAGTAACTTCTCTCTTATCCCAGGCAAAGGTGAAAGAAGCCATTGTGTGTCTGAGAGCTCATCTCTGCATTGGGGAAGGGTTATTGGGCTATGTGTGTTAGAGGGCCGCGTCCTTGACTTACATCTCTCTTTTTCTATTGTGAACGCAGGATATACGACTGTTAACCAATTACAGCTTGTAATGCGATTGAAGTTGAAGTGATTTTGCTCACAAAATGCGGTGCAGACAATGGAGGCTTTGTGCGTGAAGATGTATTAGATGCCATATTTAAAACAACATCAGACATTTATTTAATAAACGTTCAGGGGGCGGATTGTGAGATGCTCACTGATACAGTTATGAGGCTAGTTTTCAGCACCCTCTAGAGAAGATAAGATTTGCACGCAAAATGTGTTTATAAACTTGAGAATATTGCTGGAATAATGTTGCATGGCAAATTTGCATGCGTTAGTGAAGTTAAGTCAATAAAACTCAAAAGGTGGATTAAAAAATGTTCATACACAAGACAAGATTGGAGGCTATATTGAAGATGAAAATCCAGTTTCAGTTTTCACTGTTAGTGTACTTCGGAAATCTTGAGTTGCATGAAACTAAAGACACATATCTATGGAGAATACTTCTGCTTGCAGTTAAAAAAGGCTATTACATGTAAATAGCTCTTGTCAATCCTTCCCACTTTAGAAGAATGGAAAGCAATTGCTATAGAAATATGAAAGATGGAAACCCTTACTCATAAAAAAAAACAGAAAAGGAGTTCATGGAGTAAGTGGACAGATTTTCGGATACATCACAACAGTATTTTGCATGTAACCATGCATGACCACTTACATTGTTCTTTACCCTGCTGTTTTTGTTCAATATATAAATATAAATAGCTGTACGATATTGGAACAATCTGACATTGTGATATTTTATTTTTCTGCGATATATACAGGGTATATGCAGGAATCCTAACGGTAATTTCAGTCCCTTTTTAAAGACCTTCTCAGAATGTTTTAAGACCTCATCGCCACTTCAAGTTCTAATCAGTATCAAACCTTTAACTTAATAAACAGTTGTAGTTCAATAAATCAATAGAGCACATCCGTGCAATAGAACTCAAATAAGCTGGGAAAAAACAAATCTTGTAAGAACAAATGACGTGGTTGTTTTCAGGGACAGGCTTCAGCCACTGTTTAAACTCGTCTTTCTCCAACCAGAAGTGCGCAAACATTTTCCCATTTTGCAGTCTGTTTCGCTCTATGGTTTCGCTACATGTGGTGAGCATCACATCACCTTCCCGCGTTTGTTGCAAATTACATGACATCACCCGGATGGAAGAGCTTGGCAGGACTCACCCTGGCCAGAACCAATCACGTGGACCGAGCACGCCATTGTTAATATTAGGAGGAAAATAAATATATTTAAGCTTTTTTGGAGTCAGACACTGCGGACAACGCTTGAACAAATTTGTAAGATCTCGTAAAAACATGATTAAGAATTTGTTGAAACCTTTTAAGAGCCTTAATTTTCTCATAATTTATTTATTAACTTTTAATACTTTTTGAGACCCAGCAGACGCCCTGATATATTGTGATATACTGTGTCAACAATTTCACCAAATGATTGAATAACCGTATTAATGTAGATTGATTGGGATGATTCTGTAGGGAAGCGAATGATGCATAAAATGTAATAAATTACAAGCATAGATAAATACAATAAAGCAAAGATGAAGGTGAAATAAGCAGTGCATTCTTTCTGGTTTTGTATATATAAATGTAAAAATTACACTGCAGTTAGTCTTTATTGTAAAAGTAATGCAATACAATTGTTCTTTATTAAACTTCTAATTGGCAAACAATCTTGTGCCTGAATACTTTAATCTCTCTCAAGCCTTAAAATCATGTAAACTATAAAATGTGACTCCGTTGTGATTAAACTATGCAGTGACTCCACAAATATTGTGTGCTGAACTATGACTTTTGCTCCAATATAATACTACCTCTACATTGCTGATCTATGCAATGTGATTATTGAGGATGCTTACATTGCGATACAGATGCTGAAACGATATATTGTGCAGCCCTGTTTATTTTTATATTGTCCTGTTTTTTTCCCTTCTTAATGGTATTGTAAGCTCTCAGGTATTGTAAGTTACAGAATTATATTTTGAAATATTTAGCAAGTCAAATTAACAAATTTCTGTCACGTATAATTATGTAATATATACATCATTCTGTATTATAATCTATTGACTCTCTTGACACAAATAATTGAAAAAAATGTTCCTTGTTTCAGCAAACTTTAAAAAAATTAAGCAAATTCTGACCTGTACTTATTAAAATGCATAAAATTAATACAACAGCATAATTATATATTAATACATTTTAAACTTCCTGGCAAATAGGTAAAAATATAGTTGTTCGCCAAATACAAAAAAGGGAAGGGAAATTAAATAATATTTTGAAAGTCTTTTATTTTGTGTTTAAAATGATAACCTAAACAGGACACTAAAATGAATGACATTTAAATGTGATCCTCTGTGTATGACAGTCATGTCTAAAAAACTCATTTCATGTTAATTAATTGGTGATAAATATATATTATTATATTATACATCATAAAAAAACAGTTTGGAAGTTCTCACAGTTGTTCACAATTACATTTTAAAGGAATATATTTAACATTAATGAACAAAAAAGATTCATTTACCTTAATTTAGGTGTGCATCTTGCCTAGAAATCCTAAAAGTGTGCAGTGAATGGCGGAGTATAAGCTACTGTGCTTTACGATGATGTTGCTTCATTTTGTTTCAGGATGAGTCAAGTTCTGGTTTCACTTCAGAAAAATCTGTGTTTTGAAACACTGGGGGGGGGGGGGGGGGACATTTTTACCGATTGTAGAAATTATGGACAAAACCTTTCGTGGCCAAAAGGTCAGGTGTTAAAATCAGCTGGTATACTGGTAAACCTGTATGATAGGCCTCTACTCTGACAGGTGTGAGTCAGACACTATTTCTTTTTTATTTTTTTTTTCTAAAGAAATCTGTTGTCCAATGCTGAATATTCCTACTCTGAACCAATGCTGTTAGACCACAAAAGTTTCTGAGAGGAAGAGAAAGTAACACACACACATACACACACACATACACGCACAAGATTACTGGGCTCTCTAAATGGAGCTATTATAATGTGGGACTTATTTTTATTTATTTATTCTTTGTATACAGATAGCACATTTTAATAACCTAACCCTAAAGAGAAAGCAGTCTGCATTTTTACAAGTAAAGAAAAAGTTTGACAATGTCCTCAAAAGGGACACTTTGTCAGTTTTTGTTCAATTCTGGGGGACAAATTTGTCCCTATGGATGTGGTTAAGTATGCACACACACACACACACACACACACACACACACGCGCACAAACAGAATCACATCAAAATGTGCACATTTGAACAACAATGCAAAACATCAAAAATCAAACCAAGTGTTTGTTTTACTGTGTGTAAATATAGCTAAAAGAAAATATATTTTCCTTAATATTTTTTACATTATTGTGTTCTTTTTCAGTGTTAATATTAAATGCTATACATTTATAATATTTTTGTCAATAAATTTTATTTAAAAACTTTATTGCTAATTCTACACTGTAAACTGATTGCTTTTAAAGTGATCAGTTGACCACTTAAATTAAGTAAATGTTAAGTAATGTTATGTAATGCGTGTATTTATATAGCGCATTTATTATGTATGTTCATACACCCAAACACTTTGTAATCATGAGGGGGGGATCTCTACACACCACCACCAGTGTGCAGCATCCACTTGGATGATGCGACAACAGCCAAGCGACAATGGTGCTAGTGCTCTCACCACACACCAGCTATTGGGGGAGTGGAGAGATAGTGATAGAGCCAATTCGGTGGATAGGGATGATTGGGAGGCCATGATGGCTAAGGGCCGAGGACACCACTTTACCAGTAGTGTCATGGGATTTTTAATGACCAGAGAGTCAGTTTAAAGGCTTATCCGAAAGAAGGCGCACACTGACAGTATGATGTCCCCTTCATTTTACTGGGGTATTAGGACTCATACAGACCGCAGGTTGAGCACCCCCTGCTGGCCTCACTAACACCACTTCCAACAGCAACCTAGTTTTCTCATGTGCTCTCCCATCCATGTACTGGCCAGGCTCAGCCCTGCTTAGCTTCAGTGAAAAAATAATAAACTATGTGTATAATTCTAAAATTTATAATAATTATATTACTATGTGCATAATTATAAAAGTAAATAAACTATGTGCATAACTATAAAAATTATGTTAATTTAACAGATCCAAGTTCCTCAACAGGTTATTTTAGTTTTTTAGTAAAGTCAATATTGCTTTTAAGGCATCGGTTTGCTCACCTCTTAGAGTGATATTTCAAGTGTTCAGATGCAAAACCCTTTAAGTGCCATCTGAGTTTTTCTTCTATAATTAGCCATTTTTTTCAGGCTTCTATGTGCATGTTTAGTAAATAAATTTTTTTAAACAATTTACAAGGACAGATTATTTCCATTGCCCTATTTTCATTGCCTTTAAAGTAAAATAGTTGACCATAAACATAGGCAGCTTAGAAGAACACTCATTTTAGAAGATTATTTATGATGGCACTTAAAGGTTTAAAGGCATCTCAACTCTCCATTTGTAGACAGTTTTAGATTTTTTATATAAATGTAATGACTTTATTTGTCATGCTATAAACCATTTTGAGGGATGTAAACAATAACAATGCTCCTAATGCATTTATTTTAGTTTCCATAGCTTCTGAGAATCCAAATAGCTCCACTTATTGATAAATAATGTTACGACGGCTGTTTTAATATTACGATAGGATTGAATTGCCTCTTGTTACAGTTAAGAAACAGTTTGATATCAAGCCGGAAATGTTCATGTCCAATGACATTAACACATTGAAATGGTCAATACATTTGTGTACATTGAGTGTACATTTTATAGTCTTTAATTCATTCATTCATTTAAAATCCAACCTTTCACCAGGTACCTTAATTATCCACTTTATGCGTCCCGAGTGACTTCAAGAAACACATTTTATCATTGTGTATTCTCTATAACTTGAACACATGAACTTAAGTCCCATATTTCACCAATATAGCAATAGGAAGTATTATAGAATTATCAGAAATACAGTATTACATATTTAAAGTAAGTCGAGTTACATCTAAAACTCACAAAGTTGTCCATTAACCCACAATGAGCAGATGTCAAAACCACTCTGGCATGCTTAGTCTATTAGCGAACACTCCAATCAAACACACACACGCATGACATTTGAGCTTAAACTCTAAATCCCCCCATTTCTCTCTGTTTGCAGCTACTGTACATACCGGTAGCAGCTGGATCTCAGTGAGAGAGATGACTTTAACCACACAGCAGCGGCTCATGGTCCACAAGCAGGTACAATCTCACGCAAACAACATGTATTATAGTCACAAACCGCAAGCTGAGAAGAGCTGCGATCCCTCAGTCCAGTGTGAATGCAACCAGGCTGGGAAAGCAGAACGATAACTAAAAGTGTGTGTGTGTGGCTTTTCCTGAGCTGTGTGTGCAGAAATACAGGCCTGGAAAGGAAGGCATGACACATCAGCTTTCTCAGCTCTCTAGCTTCCTCTGAACGGGATCTAGTGGTCACCTAAAAAGCCTGACGGAGGCACAAATGTTCGGTGCATTATTTTGTTCTCTGGTCCTTCCCGTCTGGCCATCTCCACAGCCTTACTCAGCACATTCCTTGATAGGTTATCTCTTAACACACACCCGCACACATACAAAGGATGTAAAAATTAATCAAACGAAACACAAGTGCCGACACACTCTCTTGCATATGTGCTCGCGTGTTTATTTTAAGAACCTGCAAGTACATTCAAGGCCAAAGAAACGCATAGTGCTGCTTACTGAAGCCTTCTGGGTTAAAATGACCGAGCAAAGCTGCTGGGAAGTACAGTGTTTTGGCTGTTTTCTGTTCAGCTTTGACTTCCAGGGTAATTTTTTGTATTGCATTGTGGATTTTTTTAAACTTCCCACAGTCTGTAGTGTTTCTCAGTCCTAACAGTACAAAATGATTTTTTTTACTTACTTATTTCATTATTTATTAAGCTGCAGTGTTTTTGAGAGATGTTTAGAGACCCCAGAGTGAAATAAATAAATACATACATACTGTACATAATTGTAATTGTAATAATGTTTAAAACAAGCAAATGAAATTGTGAGATATAAAGTTATTGAGTGTCATATTCACTCAAAAATTGATGTTTGCTGTTTGTTCAAACTACTTATTTAAAAAGATCTGCATCAAAACTATTCTCAAGGTTTTTTTGGGATAACCTAAATGTTTTATGTTCAATCAACTTAAATTTGTAAAAATAATGAAGTTAATTTAATCGATTTGTGTTGATAAAATACAAAAGAATTGTGTGGAACCCAGTATTATTTACAGTGTATATAATATACACTGAAAATGCTGGGTTTTACACAATCAATTTGTGTTGTGTTGTGTTGTGTTGTGTTGTGTTGTGGATTGAACATTTAGGTTATCCCCCCAAAACAAAAACAAGAATTGTGTTGAATCAGCTCTTTTTAAATGTGCAAACATTTTTTGAGTGTATAAAATGTTGCAATTATGTGCGATTCTGAGTTATAAAGTCAATTTTTAAGATTTAAAGTGATAATTTAGTGACTTTTTATTTTGAGTGTATATAATGCTGCAGTTAGGATCTACATTTGCAATTGCTATACAGTTATACAGTCAATTTGTGAGATTTAAAGTTACAATTTGGCAATATAAAAGGCGATTTTGAGAATTTAATTTGAAATTGTGAGAGAAAAGCGAAAAATAATTACGACCGTGAGACATGGAGTCATTTTGTAAGATTACATCACTCGTTTAAAAGCTTAAATCTCACAACATCAGTCAGCAAACAGCAAACGCCATTTTTTGAGTGTAATGTTGCAATTATGATCTACATGTGCGATTATGAGTTATACAGCCAATCTGTGAGATTTAAAATCACAATTTGGTGATATAAAAGAGGCGATTTTCACAAATTAATTAAAAGATGTGAGAGAAAAGCAAAAAATAATTACAATTTTGAGTCATAGAGCCGATTTTGAGAAATAAATTTAAAAATGTGAGAGAGAAGCAAAAAAAATTTTATGATTGTGAGTCATGGAGTCATTTTGTAAGATATAGCTTGTTTACAAACGTAAATCTTTTAAAAATGACTATATTTCAACAACTGCAAACAGCAGACGTCATTATTTAATTGCATATAATGTGCAATTATGAGCTACATTTGCTATTGTTATACAGTTATGGTCAATTTGTGAGATTTAAAGTCAGAATTTGGTGATTTAAAAGAGGTGATTTTAAGAAATTTATTTGAAATTGTGAGAGAAAAGTGAAAAATAAGTACATGACTTTATATTTCAACAACTGCAAACAGCAAACGTCATTTTTGAGTGTAATGTTGCAATTATGATCTACATTTGCGATTGTGAGTTATAAAGTCAATTTGTGAGATTTAAAGTCACAATTTGCCAATATAAAAGAGGCGATTTTCACAAATTAATTTAAAAATGTGAGAGAAAAGCAAAAAATAATTACAATTTTGAGTCAGAGTCATTTTGTAAGATTAAATTGCATGTTTGCAAACTTAAATCTCCCAAAATGACTATATTTCAACAACTGCAGACAGCAAACAATTTTTTGAGTATATAATGTTGCAATTATGAGCTACATTTGCAATTGTGAGTTATACAGTCAATCTGTGATATTTAAAATCACAATTAGGTGATATAAAAGAGGCAATTTTGAGAAATGAATTAAAAAATGAGAGAGAAAAGCGAAAAATAATTACGATTTTGAGTCATGGAGTCATTTTGCAAGATTATATCGCTTGTTTGCAAACTTAAATCTCACAACATGACTTTATATTTCAACAACTGCAAATTTACCTCACATTTGCGGCTGAATTTCTCACACCGCAACCTCATAGCTCATAATTAAGTTTTAAATCTTACGATATGACTCCATGAATCTCAAATATTACAAAAAAATAAGATAAAAAAGTAACATTGGCTTAATCCTTTACATTTCCGCTATCACTGTATGCTCACGTATTACAAAATCTCATATATACATTTTTTTCCCCACATACCATATTTCTTTTTGTTGATAAACTGGGTTGCAGCGGCAAGCTCAGGGAGGACAGTTTGGCACTCCTATCATACAGTTAAAATGAGTGTAATATTTAATTTATATATGAATCATTAAAGTCTTCTGGTTATTATGCATTCCTTTTCTACTTGGATAAAACAGCTCTTAGATGTGTGAGCTGGACTTTGAAGTCTTGTCTCAGAAGCGGCTCAACTCTTACAGGAAGTAGCTCATGTTTTATACATACTGTATGTGGGACTAACAAAGGTGAGAATTCAGACCGGGACCCAGAGAAAAACACGGAAAAATGGCCAACCAGGACTTTCAGTGTGGGGTAAATACAAAAACACATACAGCAAACACACACACATACACAAGTTCAAAAACATTGCAGTCCATTGCTAGAAACTTTCCTCAGCATTTCCTTTAACACAGGAAACAAGACAACAAAAGGATGCTGATGCACACGTCCTGTCTACTTCAGAGGCGTGCAGTGATTTCCACATGTTACAAAGCATCTTCTCACTTTCTAAATCATATACCACATCAGCGAGACTGATTGATCATAGACTTGATTGTATCAGTTTGTTTATATTATTGTAGCAATAAAGCATAATTCTCGCCATTGCGACTTTATATTGATTTTGTTTTGCAATGTGACTTTATCCCTGATTGCTTTAAATCACATCTATATCTCACAGTTGCATCTTCATTTCTCTAAATATGTAACACAATAACAGATTTATTAAAATTGCAAAAGTATTTCTCATAATTATAACGCCATCTCTCAATTACAACTTTAAATCTTACAATGACTCCTAGTTTTACATTTATGACTTGATTTCTCAACTTTCAAAGATTTGCTATTTTCAGAAGAGCACTTTAAGGGGGCTCTATTTTAACAATCTAAGCGCAAAGTCTAAAGCGCATGGTGCAAAAGCATTAAGAGTGTGTCTGAATTCACTTTGCTATTTTAAGCACAGAAAAATACGCTTTCTGCTGCAGCGCATAGTCTAACAGGGCTGTGCTATTCTCTTAATGAGTTCTGGCTGTGTTTTGAGTATAACGTGCATTAAACTAATCAGAGTCTCATCTCCCTTTCTCTTTAAGAGTCAGTTGTATCACGCTATGGCACATTTGCTATTTACATGGCAGACTTTGTAACTGGACAAACTGAACACTTCACTAGTGAGAAAACAGTTAAACAGACCATCTGAAGCGCGAGGATAAAGAATGAGCCTCCTCCATTCTGCCTCTTTACTTTACTTTTACTCTTAACTCCTTTACTTTAGACCAGCTTTTAGTTGGTCAATGGCGCAGTCTATTTAAGTTCCTCAAAATAGCAATGCACCTTAACGCACCTCCTTTTTAGACCAGCACACCCATGAGTCCACAAAGTGGAGCAAATGGATTTGCTATCTAAACAACGTGGCGTAAAACCTAAAAATTAGGGTTGCGCTGGTCTGAAAATAGCAACAAATCACGCTATACACATCTTGCACCTTATTGTGCCGGGTATATGATAGAGCCCTAAATATCATAATATGACATCACATCTTATTAATTATTTTAACAGATTTGAAACTTTCTATATCACAATTGTGACCTTAATTCTTACAATATGACTTCAAATCTCTAAATGACAATTGCAGAGAACTTAAGTATTTCCTTTTTTTTTACATCACAAATTCTGACCTTTTCTCATATTGCAACCTATTATCTTACAATACTGTTTTTAAATATCACAGTATGTCTCCAAATTTCAAAACTGCAATTTATGTTACTCAGTTGCAACTTTAAACTTACAATTAGGGGTGATACGGTGGCGCAGTGGGTAGCAAGATCGCCTCAAAGCAAGAAGGACACTGGTTTGAGCCTCGACTGGGTCCCCGTGTTGGTGTGGGTTTACTCCGAGTGCTCCGGTTTGCCCCACAGTCCAAAGACATACGCTATAGTTGAATTGAGCAAGCTAAATTGGCCGTAGTTTATAAATGTGTGTGATTGAGTGTGTATGGGTGTTTCGCAGTGATGGGTTGCAGCTGGAAGGGCATCCGCTGTGTAAAACATGCTGGATAAGTTGGCGGTTCATTCCACTGTGGCGGTCCCAGATTAATAAAGAGACTAAGCAGAAAAGAAAATGAATGAATGAATCTCACAACTAGACTTCACAATTCGCAATTGTCACAGTTCTAAGATATAAATGTGTGGTTGTGATAAGGATAAATTAAGTAGTAATCTTGAACTATACATTTGCAAAGTTGGAAGATATGTTACATTTATGAGAAACTTTATTGTAGTTTTCGATAAATCAACACTTAATATTCTTTAAAAGTCCCGTGAAGTGCTTTAAAATATGCATTTTTATTCAATATTTGACTTAAACCTAACCAAAACTAAAAGTGCAGCTCCTCCTCCTTTTTTTAAAACCAACCAATAGCGTTTAGTTTTTTTTAATCACCACTCTGGCAGTGAGAGTGGTTGATCTCAAGTGCATCAAATGAAAAGCAAACAAGAAGCAGCGTAAAGGGGCAGGGCATGTCAGACACTAGAGAACATTTGATTGGTTACGATTTGATGAGAATCTGTAGTATGTGGGTAACGTGAATAAAACTGTTGATCCATTCAGGCAGAAGTGACAAACTACAAGATTTATGTCACTATCACCAGCGATCCAGGCTTGTAGATCGCTGGGAATCATTCACTTTCACTCAGGAGTACAAGGTTGTCAACATATGGACTACAAATCCTGTCATGCACCACACACTCACACCTGTTCCAGTTTTCCTGCTGATTGCTAACACACAGCTGAAGCTGTTCAGAATTGATTACATGGACTTTAAAAGCAGCACAGACACACACACCAGTTACTGAGTCTTGTTAAACTGTATTGTGAACATTACGATGCGTTTTCCTTGCCTTGCCGGTTTAGACCCTTGCTTTGTTTTGTTTGTTTATTTACGGTGTCTGCTGCCTGCCGTTTGACCTGTTTACTGACCACGACTCTGAGATTGCCTGAATACATCTGTTTGTTCCTGTGTTGACCATTGCTTGCCTGACCATTCGCATAATAAATCCTGCATTTTCATCCGCAGCTCCTTTGTCCAGCGTACCCATCACATTACACTTTACATGTTTATATCTGTTTTATATTTCCTAAATGTGAACTTTGTCACTGTTTTGGAGCACACTCGCTATTAGATATCCTAAAAACTAACAGTACTGATGCATCTAAAAAACTATTTTAATTTCATGGGACCTTTAAAATAATATTTTTTGCAATTCTGTTACAATGACATTCATACATTTATATGCAAGAATGATAGGTATAAATATGTGTAGGCTCACGTTTTATATAAGCACTATATATAGCATGATATAAGCATCTTTTACGCAACCTTACATGCTTGCAACACATAAAATTAGCAGAAGATTAAAATATTACTCTCTGGCAATGTTACATAAACAGCTTCATAGGCTGCTAATAGGTTTGTGAGTTTAAGAGAGGGATGAATAGAAACTTGGTTCTCCTCTGAAAGATGTGATTACGTCTAATAAGATTTTGGATCTAAATCAATTTGTCTCCACTCCATCAGGGCCGACAAGGCAAGTCGTTCACAGGCACACCTGAGAGGAATTCAGTCGACCCCGTCCCCATTCAGAGTTCTGAGCGCGAACAAATTTAATTACAGAGCCAAAACAAACTGCGACTGTAAAACACAATTAAACGCAGGCCTCAAATAATGCATTGAAAAGTACCTGTAATGAATCAAATCAATGAGCTGCTTGTGTTATGATATACTTCAGAGATTTTTCGGGAAAGCGTCAAACCGTATACCTTTTGATTCGGCCCCCCGCTTTGCGCTGATCCCCTTAAAATCACAAAATGACCAAACCGCATCACATGATTTCTCTTCACACTCACAAAAAAGGATCCAGCACTCTCAGAGCAGGGGCTTATGGGTAAGCTGGTGGTTTTGAAAGGCCTTCTTTATCTGGGTTTGGGCTAATCACTGGTTTGAATCACCTAAATGGATTTGCCTGCACTGTTACATTTTGGCAGTAGAGAGTTGTGTTGTAATGACTGTTCATAAGTTAATTTCAATGGTTCATCACTGTGAGGGGATTTCAGGTAAAGCACACTTGAGGACAGTTCTGGTGTATACAAACGAAGCAAACAGGTTATAGTATGGAAGCATTAGAGAGATGGTTCACTCAAAAAAAAAAAATTGTCATCGTTTACTCTCCCTTCTCTTGTCCTGTATGCGTTTCTTTCTTCTATTGAACACAAAGGACGATATATTGAGGAATGTTAAAAAGCAGCAGCCATTGACTTTCATAGTAATTATTTACTATAGATGTCAATGACTGCTGGTTTCCAACATTTTCAGAATATCTTTTGTGTTAAATTTCTGTTTAAGGATCACTTGAGGACATCTTTTGTGTTCAATTACTGTTTTAGGACCACTTAAGGACACCTTTTGTGTTCAATTTCTTTTTTAGGACCACTTGAGGACACCTTTTGTGTTCAATTTATTTTTTTAGGACCACTTGAGGATGTGTAAATGATGAGGAAATGTTTATTTTTGGGGGAATAATCCATTTAAAGTCCATGTGAAATCTAAACTTACAATGTGTTTTTTTTTTTTGCCAGCTCAATTTGGTAATCTTAAGGTGAATCATTAATCTGTGCAAGTTAATAAACTCAAGAAAAATTATTTGTATTGATATTCTTTAATGAAAGTCATAGCATTTGCTTACTCATTTGGAGTGGTGGGCACTAGTTATGCCCAACTGAGGGCTTCCATATCAACTGTAAATGAATACCCTATCGTATTGTTAGATTGCTATGAGGTAATAATGCGCAAAAGAAAACCTCACTCCTACTCAATATTCAGTTTCATTTGAAAGTACGTCAACATGCTGAAAAGTCTTAGCAACTTCTGGACTTTAAAGTCGTTGTAAAATTAAAACGTGCAATGTTTATTTTGCTAGCGCTCGTTGTTGTTCTTTAGGTGAACAATTAATCCGTGCTTAATCCACTGAAAAATAAAATCGTTTTGGTAATATTCAATCAAAGTCTGACCATTTGATTCTGCATTTGGAGTGGCAGTCCTTCAGGTCAGTTTGACAGCTTCAGCCACAATATTCTTATCCACACCCCTCTTACTTTTAGCTACAAGGCAAAGATGTGTAAAAAGAAAGCCCCGCCCCCTACGCAATATTCAGTTTCAGTTTGAAGTATATTAAAATAGTAAAAATCTCAGCATCTTACAGTTCACATGGACTTAAATGAAAATACTTTAATTAAAAAGTTAAATTTAGGTAAGTGGCAAAGTAATATTTTAAGACGGTTTAAATACTAAACAGCTTTAAACGGGTATTACATCATGTCCTAACAACACACAGCCTGAATAGATTCTAGCGACAAGCAATTTATCTGTCCGCACCAAGAGTGACTCGACATGACAGAAACATTTAAATACCAGTAACTGCATTCCCAAAGAACTGGTGAGGGCTTTTAATCTAATTAATACATATTAAACCTCACATTATTAATAGGCTACTGAGTTACCGATGCTGTTGAATCCCAGATCTGACTTTTATTTTTAAACTGTCTGCTAGATCTGAGGTGAATTATCTGCTGCTGCTTTCAGTAGCATGGCAATACATGCATGTATAATAGTATTTAAACTCCCATTGGGAGCATTTAACACTGAATAATGCACATAATCAGTACCTGAGGTGATATTTGTCATAGTAGTATATGCCATGATGTCACAGAAATGGCATGATGTCAATAAAAATTTCTAAAATAAAAATTCCAGGCATTGCTGTCGAAGATGCTTACGACAAAAACTCCCTTAAACATGGAAAAGATATCAATGTCTTGATTTCTAAAGGATCATGTTACACTGAAGACTACAAAGGCTTTCACTGTATGCCTGCAGGAATGGCCCAATTAATTAACTGTTCAATGCATTTTGTAAACCGATTTATTATGTTATACACTGATTTACCATAGCTGAAAACTATATTACAGGCCCTATAATATTAGACTAGACTTTTATTTTTGAGTACTCAAGCTTTCATGTCATTGTCCGATCTGTATGCTATAAAATAGCCGAACACAGTCAAACCTTTTTACTTCAAATGTCATGCAAGATTGAAACGAAGGATTAAATTTGTCCTTTAAGCTCAGACTCTTGTTTTATCTGATTGTAGGAATATTTACAAAGTGTCTAAATTCTTATTTACGAGTGCAACATTAAAGCTTTAACAGCTTGTTTCCCCTATGTCCACACAATTGCTGCACTTATTCTAAAAATTCAGTTTATGTTGCAGGAGATTGTATGGCTTACGGTCCACCACTGAAATGGATTTAACTTTACAACCTTTTTTTCCCTCTTTCTTTCTACCAAGTGCACATAAAGTGCATTTGTGGGCTAAATTTGCAAAGCCCTGTTCAAAAGCTTTAGCTTGAGATATATTCATTACAGCCGAAATCTAATTGTGTAAAATGAAATAATGCAATAGCTGTTTAATGAAGACTAAGCAGAAAATTAGATCAACTTTGACCTTACCCGAACTAATAATACGCGGTTTGAAGGATGACAAAGAAACATTTGTGTCCACGTTCTCTTCAAGTCAGTGTCACAGTGTGTGTGTGTGTGTGTGTGTGTGTGTGTGTGTGTGTGTGTGTGTGTGTTGTGACTGTGGCGAATCTACACAGCATTAATGTGCATGTGTGGACATACACAAATGCATTGTCTGATTGTGCCGTAACACATTTAAAAAGTCTTTATCGTATCAAATATAGTGTAAAAGGCACATAAATCTTACTTCTAATCCACATTCACACACAAAGAACGTGCGTTTATATATAGTTTGGTTTGATATTTTGAATATCGCATCACTGTGACGTCACCGGTCTGCTCTCAAACTCTAAAAATGCATGTTATCAATTTGCTTAGCGACTGGAAACAAAGGTTTATTCACAAACCCTATAAATACTATATCAGCTCATCAGCGAAATAAAAGAGGGGGCGAACTTTTCATATTTCAGACCTCTTAATCAAATGAATTGTAATATCCAGACATTTCTTTATGGATTAATATAGTGATTTGGTGATTTTAAATTGGATCATTGTAATTTCCGTCCACAGACCGAACTCTCCACACTCTCCCGCGGCCCAAATTGATTAATCAGCACAGCCTGAGTTGAATTTGATCATGGAGAAGAAGAACAGAAGCTGGTACAAAGTGTTCAGTGTGGCCAACTCTCATGTTAAGCGTTGAATGAAAGTCTTGTGCATCTGCAGGGAACAGAGGCAGGTTCAATGGATGGACCTTTGTGCTCGCAGGGAGAAAATCACCTTTGAATTGTGGCATTTCAGATGAGGTATTTTGGGGGTTTAAGCTAGGAAATTAGAGATGCCTCAAGGTAGAGTTTAATGAAAGCATAGGCAACATATGCATCATCTAAACCACACTTATTTTAAGCAAATGTATCACTTAATATTTATTGCAACTCTATATTATCGCATTAGTTAAGAAAACATCAAATTTTTCAATATCTTTTTGTATTACGTTTTCTTATGCAGTTATGCAACTTACTGTATATGCAGTAGTCACCAAAAGTGATGTCTGGAAGAAACTGGTTTTGAGATTTATTTAGAATTTTGGCATCAGGACTTACCCTGTATCAGCCACGCTGTAAGTTTAAAACCATGGGTGGAAGAGCTTTCTCATACAGTACGCCTAAGCTGTGAAATGCCCCATCAGCATTAGGAATGCCGCTTCTCTGGAATGTTTTAAGAAACTTCTGAAGACTCACCTTTTTAGCATTGCTTTTAACTTAGGATAAACATTTTGTTAACTTTTTTATTTCATCTTGTGGTTCATATTCTCATTGTTTTATTGCATCTTTTTTATTGTTGTGCTGTTTCTGCTATTGTTGGTATTTTGCCTTGTAGCGCTTTGAGTCAAAGAAAATATAAGCGGCCACAAAAAGTGTGACAAAATACTTAAAGCAACAAGATTCATTACACTATGCAAAAAAATGTTAATAACAAATAAAAAATAAATCATAAATCTCAGGAAAAAGCATACACTGAATACAACATTATCGGTCTACTCTTGCTTGTTTTTTAATTTATATATCATTTCTTTCTATGACCCTGGCCAAAAGATATGTCTGTCATTTTGGTACATTTCATTGCTTTATAACTTATAATATGGTTTGCTTAAACACAACATTAGAATATGCTTGCAAAGACTACTTTCGTAGTTCAAGTAAAAAGTGAAAATGTGAACCCAGGCTCATTATTGATACGTACCCTTATATACATTTCTGGAGATCGCAAAATATGTCGCAGTGTTTTTTTGAAGTTTTTGCGAATCAACCAGAGGCTGCTGTGTATGTTTTTTTTAAGATCTTAAATTTTCCTAGCGAGTGCCATTTGTGCCTGCTCTTCTTAAGTAAATCCACTAGAGCCCGCTGTCGAGTGACTGACTGACCGATCAACTGACCAACCGACCAAAACCACACCACCCACCCCCTTCCCTAAATCAATCCGCTCTGCATCTTAAGTCCGCCGACATATGCAGCGAGCCACTAGACAAAGTGGTAGCAGCTTAAAAGCTGTCCACACGAAAGTAGGCGGTTAACTGGTAGTGCAGAAAGAAACAGCAGCCAACGACGGCCTCATACCACACCGTAGTGTTCGTTTTGAAGATGAAACGCAGCCATACGTAGCTCTGGCTAAATAATTTGCACTCTCCAGAAATGTATACTGGGGTACATTTCCACAATGAGCCTGTGTTGGAAAAGGTCTATGTTCGTGGACAGAATATATCACTTTTGGACACTATGGTAAAAGACTATCAGTAATTTTACAGTTTATTTCCGGCAGCTGGGGTGCCAGAAAAAATTTAATTTGCTGTAAAATAACGGACATTCATTTACTTAAATTTA
>CAIGQZ010031558.1:2771795-2792767 GCA_903798205.1 Danio tinwini | reverse complement strand
TTGGTTGGTTGGTTGGTTGGTTGGTTGGTTGGTTGGTTGGTTGGTTGTGTGTGTGTGTGTGTGTGTGTGTGTGTGTGTGTGTGTATATATATATAATTATCATTATTACTATTTATAATAATAATGGTAATAATTTTTTGTAAATATTACTATTAAACTTCTAATGAACTTAAGGTAACATAATTATTTTTACTCATGTAAAGCTCCTATTACTGGATTTTTTTATTTCTATGTAACATTGAGAAAAAATATTAAGTTGTTCTTTAAAAGTCAAAAAAATGTGAAATATTGAGATTTTTTGCTCTTTCGGAACAAAAATGTAATTGCTCTTTAAAAGCCTGCTACAAAAAGTTACTACTTTGCGAACATAATTTGGTAATTATTGTGATTTATATTATTATTAGCATTTTTGATATTGTTATATAATTTTTATTATTATTGCTACATCAAATAATAATTATTAAATTGTTAATACATTGTTGACAATAATGCCAGTGTATTGCCTTATTTTACAATAATAATATATGTTTTTAAATACAGCCCTATTCATGCACAAATGTTAACAATGTTCTTTTCTACTCCTGTAAAGATCCTATAAATGAAAATAAAAATGCTACTTAAAGGGTCATAAAACACTAAAACACTTTTTTTGAGATGTTAAGTTACACTACTATTAACAAGTTGTTTTTGCGTTGTTTGAAGAAAATGTGTACTTCCGGTTTAAAAAGAAATTCCAGCAAGGAAAAACTGCACACTTTAGTAACTTTGGAAACAGTATTTCATACAAATTGTCCAACTTCAAAAAAAAGAAAGCTATTTGTACATTATGGTAATAAATTTATTGCAATGTCTAAGTTCAGTAGCATAATTCAGTAGCATAATGCAGTTGAGGTGTCACGGTGGCGCAGTGGGTACCACAATCGCCTATAGGTGAATTGGTTAAGCTAAATTGGCCTTAATGTATGTGTGAATGCAGGAGTGTATGGGTGTTTGCCAGTGTTGGGTTGCAGCTGTAAGGGCATTCGCTGCGTAAAACATATGCTGGATAAGTTTATTCTGGATAGGTTCTGGCGGTACATTCTGCTGTGGCGACCCCTGATTAATAAAGGGATTAAGCCAAAAAGAAAATGAATGAATGAATAATACAGTTGAAAATGTGATCTGATTCATTAACTCAGAACTATCGTCTGCTTCCATTCACACTCAGCCACAGCATTGAGATTGTACTGAAGTTTCACTCTTCTATTTTTAGAAGAAAAATGTAAAGCATAAAGCCTTTACTGCTTTCAATAATCCCTAGCCGTCTTAACAGACCCCCTCGAAACATGGAAACATCCCATCCAGCCCCTCTGGCCAAATCAGACCCCACAGGAGCCCCGGGGCACAGCGGTCTGCCCCACTCACCAGTCAAAGCCCACGCTAGCATATATACCATGCATTCAACCTTTTTTCCTTTGAATCCTATTAGTGGCTGAACTTGGTTTAACTGAAAAAGACTGCCGACTTCACTCAATTAGGCCTAATAGGATTACAGAGCTGGTATGGGCCGGGCGGTTTAAATAAGACAGGAATTTTGGCAGACACCTGCTAGATGTACTGCATTAATCTCATAAAAGAGAGTATGCTGGCTTGTTAATGGGGCTTGCACATGCCAGGACTTCAGTTGGCATCTTTGTAAAATGACTGATCGCTTGTTTTGGCCTTTTACTTGAGGCCAGCGCATCTTTGCATGTTTGACATTGATTTAATACAATTTGGGTATTGATTTTAAGAGTCTAAACAAATGGTTAATATTAAGTGAAAATTTTAGCTCTAATTTGCAAACAAAAATAGATTTCAGTCAGAGATCTCAAACTCCAATTGGCGGGGGGGGCCATTTCAGTGACTGACAATTCATAGAAGGGCCAATTTAACATTCAAGTACAAGAAAAAAAGAGGAAACCTGACAATTGATGCATCTTAGGACAACAGACATGATGTTTATATTTCAAGCATTACCTTTCACAAGCGTTTGAATTGGAATTTGAATTGAATTTGGGAAGTTATTCGATCTGACATGTACATTTAATGCTAGGACAATTTTGCCCTTGAGCAAAAATGCCACGGAAATCAAATATTACAAATGTGGCAGATTGTGTTAACCTTTTAAATTCCTCCTTTTTCTTGAAAGAGATGTCTGGAACATCTGAACAGAGAAGATAATCCAAAGAGGTCAGACAGAAACATGGGTATCCGACCCACATCAAGTTTTTAACTACAATATATAGATTTTAAAAGACCAATAGTTTAATCCTATTAGCAAGGAACAACCCTGATGGATCAAAGGGATGAGGAAGGATAAAGCAACACCCCCAAATACAAAGACTGTAAACCACATCAGTCCATGTTGTACATTTGGGAAAGTGATCAAGAATAGTGCTTTCAGAGAGGAATAACAGTAGCGATGGAGTCGCTTCACTGTACTGGAAAAACCCCAGCTCATGTTGCAATTGATGACAGGCCGTTTGTCATAATCAATGCTGCTAATTTTGGTTTCCTCTCTCTGCTGATTCAATGTGATTTTCTGGAAGTGGAGTTTGATGTGTTCATCTTTTCCATCCTTCCTTCCCTGCTTCTGTTTCCAACTTTCATTCATTCCATCCTTATTATGATACTTCACAATAAGAAATGAATGGTTCTTTTTAGGACATCTATTGCATCGCTGAAAACTCTTGGAACTTGGAATCTTCATTTCTAAGACAGATGTTGATAGTTTATCGGTGTAAGATATCTTTTAATATGCAAAATCCAGTATGCAGCACTGTTTTAAATTCTACATCAATTTTCTCTTTCCCAGATATGAACTGTTACATTACAAACACCCATACCAATGTAGGGTGCTCCAATTTCCCACTATCTATCTGCTGACCTGCCCTTCCTCCTCACTTTAAGACACCAGTTTAGGCAATTTACCTCATACTTAAAAAAATGTAAATTCTTTATTGGCATCTGTAGTTCCATAAAGAACTTTCAAACATCAATGTAGTATTATCATTACACAAAGATTATTTAAAGTGGAAAAAAGTTCTTTACACTTGAAACTTTTAATATTAAAAGAGCTGTTGATAGCTTATAATTGTGAAATGCAACAATATGCCTAAGTAACAACTGCACAAAATCATTACAGCATTCAATACTCTGTTTACAGTTCTGTTTTTTTTAATCTCCTGCTCCATTGATTGTCTCTTTCCCTTGTATAAACTGTTATGAACTCCTACCCCAATGCATGCACCAAATGTCTATCCCACTATCCATCTGCTGACCCGCCCTTCCTCCTCACTTTAAGACACCAGTTTAAGCCATTTACCTCATTCTTAAAAAAATGTTCTTTATTGGCATCTGTGCTTCCATAATGAACTTTCAAACATCAATGTAATAATATCATTACACAAAGACTCTTTAAAGTAGAAAACAAAGTTCTTCACACTAAGAAGTTGATGCTTCGTTTTATAACAGTGGAACCTTTATGAGTGAAAGAGCTGTTGATAGCTTATCATTGTAAAATGCAACAATATGCCCAAGTAACAATTGCAAAAAATCATTACAGCGTTTAAATCTCTGTTTACAGCTCTGTTTTCAATCTCTCGCTCTATCAATAGTCTCTTTCCCAGGTATAAACTGCTATGAACACCTACACCAATGCACGCACCAAATGACTATTCTATTACACATCTGCTGACCTGTCATTCCTCCTTACTTAGACACCAGTTTAAGCCATTAATCTTCTAAATAGAAGTCAGACCCCCTAGTTTTTCACGATTCCACGGTTGCTGAATCCAACGCAAAATCAACAAAAAGTCACACATTTTTGTGATCCTGCAAAATTCTTAATTAAACGCAAAATAATTGCAAAAAATGTAAATAAAACATCGAATTCCAAACCATATAATCAAAATATATATTTATTTCAGTTTGCAATTAATTGTTTTACATGACTTATAGATGTTGCATACGCAGCGCACGTGATGTATTTGAGTGGCTCAAAAAATGACGTCTCATCTGCGCCCTCTTAATCATTACATTACATGGAATGATGGCCGGAGGGAGTTTTCAGCTTGTGCAGTAAGCAAACGCAGATGCAGTGCGAGTGATTTACATGTAAAGTCATAGCAAAGATGACATATATACATTCTGTGGCACGAATTGGGCGTTTTGTGTGTTTGACACGCTTCAGACTGAAAAAGAAAGTTGGAGCAATGGAACAGACAAATGGAAATTGGTTCACGGATGACGGCTGCTGGACGTGACCGAATTGAAAGACAATATTTGTGCTTTGCATGCATGGCTGGTATTATGATGTGCTTTAAATCGATAAATGATTTTGTTTAACTCTTTCCCTGCAGTTAATAAGAGAAAGTGCTTCCCTGCCATTGGCGATTTTTTACTACAATCCATGTTTTAGGTGTATTACAGTAAGGGAAGCCCTAACGCATGTCCTATGTGTGACATGATGTCAGATGCTCCTGGGAGTGAAATCAGGAAGAAAATAAGATTGTGGATAAAAATAAGAGTTATACAAACTTCCTTTGGCTTAATCCGTACTGTTTTAGATCTTGTCTTGACAAGTGACCAAAATAAAGAAGCTTTATTTTTATGATTTGTGTCATTGTTTCAGATTGCACACCTAACATAGAATGCTACCTAATATGGAAATAAGATTTGGTAAATAAGTTTTTACATTTATATTTATTTTTTATCACAAAATTGTCTGCAAATTTCTGGGAATTATCACAAAATAAGTAATTTTTATCGCAAAAAAAATCACAAAAACTAGGGGGTCTGAAAACATCCCACAATTACATTAAAACGAGCGACAGTGTGCTCTGCGTTCAGTGTAAATGCAGCATCTGAAATAAACAGCTCACTGCAAAAACTCTTGGAACTTTTTAGAACTTTTATTTTTAAAAGAGATGTTGATAGTTTATCAGCACGATGTAACCTTTGCACAATCTTTCAGCATTCAAAACTCAGTATACAGCTCTGTTTTCAGTCCTCTGCTTCATCAATAGTCTCTTTCCCAGGTATGAACTCTAATGAACACCCAGACCAATGTACGCACCAACTGTCTATCCCTATTATCCATCCGGTCCATTGGCCCACAGGATGTCAGAGTGAATTTGGGTCTATGCCAGACAGAATGGGTGGTCTCCCTGTTAGTCAGCCGGGATCATAACACCCCCCCCCCCCCCCCCCCCCAAAAAAATCTCCGTCTCCAAATAATACATCTTCCCATAACCCCTTGGCTCTGCCCGACCTGCCTCAGATAAAGCTCATAGGCGGGAGGCGTGTAGATACACAGTTATAGATCTGTGTCTTCTAGAGTCTGCCGTAGCCTCGAGGGACGGCACACTTCTTTCCTCCAAACACAGGTAGAAATGCACAGACCCACACCAAAACACAGACGCGCACACACACTTTAGCACATGAAAGGCCTCTTGTGGACCAGAGCAAACACAAGGCAGCTTTGATGTGCTTCAGCCTCTTCTATTCCCTTTCCAGCCTTAGAAAAAAAAACTGACTGTTGCTTTGCTTCCAAGTCTGATTTCTGTCTTTCTGCACCTGACAGTTTGGAAAAGTGCAACTGAAATGGCTTTTTTCTTCTGTCTGGCCAATTAAGGCATCGTAACACGTCGACAAGTGATCACAAGTCACATCTGAGAGGTTTATAATTAGGTAACGCTTTATAATGAGGCTTGGGTTAAGCAAAAAGCAAAACATTGTTTTTTTTTTTGACAATAGTTCATTCAATGCAAACGAAAACAAACATTTACTAAACATTAAAAAAGGTTGGTAAATAATGTAAAAGTACATCAATTTTTAACAATTGAAGCAATTGTTTTCTTTTATTATATACACTCACTGGACACTTTATTAGGTACACCTGTCCAACTGCACATTCATGCAAATTTCTAATTAGCCAATCACATGGCAGCAACTCAATGCATTTAGGCAAGACGAACAGCTGCAGTTGAAACTCGGCATCAGAATGAGGAAGAAAGGTGATTTAAGTGGCTTTAAACGTGGCATGGCTGTTGGTGCCAGACGGGCTGGTCTGAGTATTTCAGAAACTCCTGATCCACTGGGATTTTTACGTACAACCATCTCTAGGGTTTACAGAGAATGGTCCAAAAAAGAGAAAATATCCAGTGAGCGGCAGTTCTGTGGGCACAAATGCCAGAGGGTTAGAGGAGAATGGCCAGACTGGTTCTAGCTGATAGAAAGGCAAGATTAACTCAAATGACCACTCGTTACAACCGAGATATGCAGAAGAGCATCTCTGAACACACAACACTGGCTACAGCAGCAGAAAACCACACCGGGTGCCACTCCTGTCAACTAAGAACAGGAAACTGAGGCTACAATTCACACAGGCTAAGCAAAATTGGACAATAGAAGATTGAAAAAACGTTGCCTGGTCTGATGAGTCTCGGTTTCTGCTGCAACATTTGGATGGTAGGGCCAGAATTTGGTGTCAAAAACATGAAAACATGGATCCATCCTGCCTTGTATCAATGGTTCAGGCTTATGGTGGTGGCGTAATGGTGTGGGGGATATTTTCTTGGCACACTTTGGGTCCATTAGTACCAATTGAGCATCGTGGCAACATCACAGCCTACCTGAATATTGTAGCTGACCATGTCCATCCCTTTATGACAACAGTGTACTCATCTCTGATGGTAACTTCCAGCAGGATAACGCACCATGTCACAAGCACAAATCCTCTCAGGCTCGTTTCTTGAACATGACAATGAGTTGGCCTCAAATGGCCTCCACAGTCACCAAAACTGAACCCAATAGAGCACCTTTAGGATGTGGTGAAATGGGAGATTAGCATCATGAACGTGCAGCCAACAAATGCGCAGCAACTGCGTGATGCTATCCTGTCAATATGGACCAAAATCTCAGGAATATTTCCAGTACCTTCTTGAATCGGTCCAACCCGGTACTAGTAAGGTGTACCTAATCAAGTGGTCGGTGAGTGTATGCAATTTATTCTATACAATACATTAAAATAAAAATAGTAAATATGATAGTTAAACATAAGAACATTTTAATTCTCTCTTAAAAATCTTACTATATATGAAATTTATTACAAATTTATTACAAAATGTACTCTAAATGTCTAGATGTGTCTAGATTGTGATGTATCATAAAATAAATTACCATGCCACATATTTATAATTATTATACTTTATATGCTTTCTCAGTAGTTGTATTATTACTATTATTATTATTATTATTATTATTAACATTTGCCTTACATATAATCTATTTAGCTACATTTAACATGACAAAATATTAAATAATATTAAGTTTAATAAGTAGCAGAAGTAGTCATTTTTTTATTATAAAAATATACTCAAACTGTTGCTATATTAAGTATTTATGTGACTATATTTGGAAATTTCAGATAATTCAATATAAAGTTCAATACTTGTTATGCTGTGGAGCTAAATATGTATTGCATATATATTTATATTTATCAGTTTAAATGGTTATAGCCCCATTATTATATTTATGAATGTACTATTGATGACAGTGAATGCTTCTAAGAAGGAAAAAAACAAAGCTCAATTGATCTCCTATGCAAATCAAAAGCAACTGCTGCACAAAATCTGCTTTGTCTCAATCCTTTACAAACAGCAAGAAATAAAAATAGACGGCACAGGTCATATATAGAAACAAAGTCACTCCCAGGATCGAGACTTTGTGCTTAACAGTCAAAATAAACAGTTTTTTTCCGAATGTGACCGGTGTGATTACAGTAACAGAGGTCTTGTGTTCTGTCAGCACATAGTGTGAAATTACGCTCCGAAACAAAAACCTCCAGCAAATTCACAGCAGCCAAATTCCAGACAAATGAGTCCTGGGACACAAAGGGCTGTTTGGGTGGTTTCTGGCTCAAATGTGCGGACATTGGCATGCACCTATAATCACATTATGAGGTTAAGTATCAATGCAGCAGATTGAGAGAAAAAAAAGCCTGATTTTGTACAATGCAGTTCACACACGTCTTAACTATAATATTCACAATTATAAAGCACATGTTGCTTATACTGCATTTATCTTAGTATAAGACTGAAATGTAAACTGGGCAATTCATTTTATTTATTAAATTACATTGTACTTTATTTTATATGTATAAATATACAGCTAAACCTGAAGTGGCTTATGGTCAAATTAAATTAAATTAAATTAAATTAAATTAAATTAAAAAAATAAAATAAAAAAATAAATAAAAAATATTTTAAAAAAAATTAAATAAAAAATTATTAAATTTAATAAATAAAAAAATTCTAAAAAAAAATTTAAATTAAAAAATAACATAAAATTTTTAAAATAAAATACATATTTAAAAGAGAATCAACTTTAAAATGTAATAAAAATGGACACTTAATTTCAAATAAAAAATATATGAAAAAGATATATAAAAAACAATTTTGATAATGACATGCACTTTCAAGCTGACTGATAAACACTCCAGCTCTCTCTTTCTCAGATCATGTGCGAGTTCTTGCCCTCCTCCACCCCGAGGGGTCGTTTTAATTTGTGTTATGATGCATGTAACTAAATTAAGATCAGCTCTAATGATACTGCCAGCACTCTTGTCAGTGTGCTAGCAACTGCCAGACACCTAAAGAAAGACTGAATTAATCAACATAAAATCAAAGGTGATTCTAAATATGACGTGAGAGCCATTTAACTCTGTTTCATCTAATCATTTCAGACAAGACAAATTTTTCATTAAGACACGCTTTACACCACAAAAAGCTAAACAAAGTGCATTACATTGGACTTTACATAGCCATGCAATTTGCCATATTACATCAATATCACATTTATGATCACGATTGCACTACTTTTAGGGAAAACCACACTTATCCTCTGTGAAATAACTATATATATTTATATATTTATAGACTAATTGTAATATGCTTCATCATACACTCTCAGAAATAAAGGTATGTGAGCTGTCACTTGGGTGGTACCTTTTCAAAAGGTACACGTTTGTACTTAGAGTCCAAATTGGTACCTTAAAAGTATATATTAGTACCTAAAAAGTTTAAGGGGAACACTTTTGTACTTTTTTGCTACTAATATGTACCCTTGAGGTATTAATATGGACCTTTTAGGTACAAATTTGTACCTTTTGAAAAGGTACCACTCCAGTGACATCTCACGTACCTTTATTTCTGAGAGTGTAGAGTGAATGCTGATGCGTGTGCTTTTGTATTTTGAAAAATGACTGGAATGCTTCATAATGTCTGCATGAGTTAAAACAGTAGCCATATTATCAAAGAAAGTAAATATTTCCCATGCCTAAATGCATCACTATTCAGTTTTTTTTTTTAAATAAAAGCCAATCAGGCAAAACAAACTGGTGCATGAGTGATTTTGCATACCTTCCATCGCGTCCAGGGCCAGGTTGAGGGCTCACTGCCTTGGTAGGGGCCTGGATTTGGGTTGCTGTAGTAAGAATAGGAGCAGGAGGAGAACTGTGGCTCTGGGGCCCACTGATTCTGATAGTTTCCTCCATTAGTAGGGGCCGCTTGAACACCATAGTATGACTGGAACATTGCTGCACGCTGAAAACACAACAAATGCAATGTGATGCAACTCTTATTCATTTAATTTTTTAAAGAAGATGCATTATAGCCCTTTCCATGAGATGTTAAATAAATCTCTAGTATCCCAGAATGTACATGTGATGTTTCAACCCAAAATAGCTCACAGATCATTAATTATACAGCGGGGAAAGTAGGTAGGCTTTTTTGGTACTGGCAGCATAAAGATGCCTCTCATTTGCAGAATGAAGTCACATGCATTTCTCAGGTGTGAGTGTTTCACAGACTTGTAAAAAGAGGGTAGCAGAGTGTAAAAATCTTGATGGTTCTGTGGGTCTCGTTGATCAAATCTGAGCTTTGATTTGGTCAGGTGATTGGCTAGGCCATTCCAAAGCTAGATTTTCTTTCTCTGAAAGCATAAGAGTGTCCTTTGCTTTGTTTTGGATCATTGTCTTGCTGAAATGTGCACTCTGGTTTCATCTTAATCATCCTGCTAATGTAGATGTTGGACTAAAGCAGCTAATGTTAATTTATAATGAGGAAGGGCAGAGGGTTGCTGAAGAACTACTGAGAGATTTCAGCTGCTGTCTGGGCTTTCACTGCCTTTCTACACCTCCCTTTCTTTATGTGTTCAATACTTTTTCTCTGTGTCATTTTATTATGTTAAGTTTATTTATAAGCTAATTTTGAGGGGATCACGTGCTTGATCACGGCCAGTCCTGCATTAACTAATGCATGAGTTTCTTACTTCAGTTATCTTCGCCTTGAAGAATCCCCTCTTCCTCCCCTACTACTCCACCTTTCCCTTTATAGGGTGGCACGGTGGCCCAGTGGTTAGCACTGTTGCCTCACAGCAAGAACATCACTAGTTCAAATCCTTAACAAGCCAGTTGTCATTTCTGTGCTGGTTTCCTCCAAAAACGTCATAAGTGAATTGATCAATCTAAGTTGGCACAATAGTCGAGCTCTTAACCAGCAGTATATCTCTATATAGCAATTTATAATCTGTCATCAGCTGTAAATAAGGAAGGAGTTCTCGAGATCTACCTGAGCTTAAACTCCTTTCTCGCCCTGCAAATGGGAGGGAGCCCCGGGCTTGAGGATCTTATGAGCTCAGAGCTCTCTCCCGGGCCAGCATGCCAAACAGGCTTTATAATCAATCATCACCTAAGTGTGAACTCTTGAAGCATAACTTAATTTGTAAACTAATTAGATTTGTAATGGCACCTTTAGAAATATGTTTTCTGAGAAAAAGAGTGACGTGTTCAATACTTTTTTTCCCCGCTGTAGCTTTGTGTGTGTCTAATTAAATGCAAATGAGCAGCTGTTTTCCCAAAGAGGGCGGAGCCTTTACATGTGATTCTGACACAAGAAAACAAGCAAATATCAATATGTCAGAAATGACCAGTAGTGCAATAAAGCCTTTAGACTCGTACACATCGGGACGCTTTTTGCTTGCGTTTATCGTCAGCGTTTTTCAAGATGTTTTTCCGGAATCAAACCCAATCGATTTTCACAGGCGTCGAGCAGAAGAGTATGCAAAATCACTCCTTGACGTTAGATGGCACTACACAACTTTAAGCTTCTGACACCCGCTTATAACACAGAGGAAGAAGACAACGTTGACACGCTTGTTGTTATGAATGGTTCAAGTAGCAGCTCCAGCTCTAGCGATGGGGAAATGATTATTGTTCACCAGTGCAATAAGCAGCTCCTCGTTCATATCGCCTCTGGGCATCTTCTTCAATGTGCGCTCGCATTGACAGTGTTGCAGCAGCTCAGTGCACGTGAACAAAAGTGCCAATCTGATTGGTGGAGAAGGTTTTGACCCGGCGCGTCAAAACAAAAACGAGCATGAGGCGTCTTTTTTTGATGTCATCTTTTTTGCGCCTGCCGTTTTGCGCGTTGGTGTGCACGATCACATTGACAACCTTTATCTAGTCACGAGGCGTTAAACGTCGATGGAAAGTGCGAGCAAAAAATGTCTCGGTGTGCACGGGCATTTACATTATCAGGAGAGGAAGGGGTTACAACTTCTAGATGCAGGGCATTTCTGAATAGATGGTGGATACATGTATGATGTGGAGTGCACTTAATTAATTCTATTGACTACCATGTTACTGTTGTGTTCACATGTGCTAGAAATATTACAAAATCTAAATTTCACGTCTTTCATATGCTTGCAGATCACTGTTTACCAAAAAACAACAACAAACAAACTAGTTGTTATGTTTCATGGTTTCTGGATTGATAATATTTCACTTAGCACTTCATATTTCACTTAGGACCACTTAAACACACAGGAAAAAGTCAAACTGTCACAATACACCCCCCTTATTATATAATTTTTCAACTGCACATACATAATTCAATTTTAGCCACTTTAAAAAACATTTAAAAACATTTATCTTAAATAAATCTGTGTGACGCGCACGTCAGAATCAGTAAAGAGGTTTTAATAATTGAAATAGGCCCGTCTGAGGGATGTTTTCTTTTAGTCAGGCATCAGATTTTGCATTGCGTCTTTGTTTAGACTCACGTCAGATGATGATTGAAACAGAACTGAAATAATGAAAGACAGCATGCCGCATATATAGTCCATCAGTCCAACTGTCACACACAATCAGGGATTTTAGCGTAAAAACCATTTATCTCATTGCCCATTTCAGTCATATCTACTTTTATAGCAGAAGTTTCCCGTTTGAAAAGGAAAGACTTGATTGAATCATGTTTTAGTGTTGCAGTGTGACTGTCATTTAAACATTATTTTGATATATTGATGGACTGAGGTTTTTTTTATTGAGGTTTATTAAAATGAGTAAATTATCACACAGTATCATTTTATCAGTCATTTTATCATGTATAGATTAAGATCACTTTATAAAATTAAATATATATATACATTATACAGGCCTTTGCAGACTTGTTTTTATCAGTTTCATATATTCTTCATTATTTTTATTATTATTCTTTGTACTTGTAATTGGTTTGCCAAACAGTTTCTTCAGATTATTTCAGTATTCAGAGGAGTGATTTTGGTGCAAAAATCTGCTATGAGATATTGTTGGCCTTGCACTTGCACTGGAAGCACTGAGCAGGCAAATGGCTGTATTTGTCCAGCGCTGGTGCTGAGGAGAGGACATTGTTCCTGAGACGGCTGCATGACCAGCTCTGATGGAGACAGATGCACTGAGCTCTCAGACATCATGGACTTTTGAGGACTGTTTTGCTACAGGACAAGGACTGTGTGATTTGGGCTGTTTCCCCTGAATGATGAGGGACTCATGGACTTAACAGAAACAGGATAACTGGAGGGAGAATCAGGACACAAGCCAGAAAACTGAGAAAAACTAGGTCACAAAGGCGAAAGTCCACTCAACAAACTCAGCATCTACTCTCTATATCCATCTGTCTGTCTGTAAAACGCTGTTCTCTATTTATCTGTCTGTCCGTCCATCTGTCTTGTTTTCTTTCTTTGTTTTTATCTATCTATCTGTCTGTCTGTCTGTCTGTCTATCCATCCATCGTTCTATCTATCTGTCTATCTATCTGTCTGTCTGGTTTTCTATCTTCCTGTCCATCTTATTTTTTATCTGTCTATCTGTAATCTGTCTGTCTGTCTGTCTGTCTGAATGCCAGTCTGAATATCTGTCTGTCTGTCTATTTACGTATCTGTCTGTCTGTCTGTCTGTCTGTCTGTCTGTCTGTCTGTCTGTCTGTCTGTCTGTCTGTCTTTTTGTCTGAATGCCTGTCTATATATCTGTCTGTTAATATTTCTGTATGTGTCTGTCTGTCTGTCTGTCTGTCTGTCTGTCTACCTGGGTCAATTGAAACCATTCATATCTGACTCAGTTTCTCTTCCCCAGATGCAGCTACACCTCAAAAGCTACATTTCCCCCCATGTTTGACCATGTTGCATATGAAAGAAAGGTTTCTTCCTTATTGTATGACTCTCCCACATCCCTTAATTTCAGATACCCAATATGTTACAATATGTAGGCACTGTGTGGAGTTATGCAGCATGAGGATCTCATTCTATCATAGAGAGAGAGATCAGTGAGACGGTGACGCCTCGTACAATCAGAGGGACCACGCTGAGAGCCAGACAGCACTGCGAAAGGAAAGAGCTCCATAATGGAGGAGCAGGAGGTTGAGCACCACGTAATTGGCAAGTCTTCCTGCTTTTCTTTTTTTTTGCCCACACCTCTCTACTTCCATGCATGGTGCAAGTGATGTTAAATTGCCTTCTCTCTCTTTGTATTCCCTCATTATTTCTCTCTTCCTGTCAGCATTGTAGAACAGTAGAATATGCGATCCCAGACACTAGTCAGATTCGGAGATGGGCCCGAAATGCTGCTAAAGAATGTTCCCTGTCCATCTGTCAGCACTCTTGGGACAGAGCTGCTTTTAGCTTCCTTTATTCAAGACAATCGTCCTTGTCTGCTCTTCATTCGGGTCTGTGTCCACACTGGATCACTATTTGTGTGTGAGCCCGTCCATTATGAGGCGTGTAAGTATTCCTCCCAAACAACAGGAGCATTTTATTGTGCTAATACTATAACGAGGGGAAGCTAATGACACCAAACCAGGGCTTTTTGTTTCCTCTGTAGCAATGGCACTGTTTGACACATTCAGAGGTCAGAGATCCCAAGCCAATTTCCATTTACTGCAATTTTGGCAAACAGTAAATCCCTATATTTGGTGTTTGTTGGGATGCAAGGGGCATGCTAGTGTATGGGTAGTTGTGCTAAACTGCAACCTGCTGCATTTGGCATTCTTATCGTATCTTTCGCATGTTGATGTAGGTTATTGTCAAGAGTTTATTGGCAATGCTTACGAAAGCAGCCATTTTTTCCACATTCTTCTTCTCATTGCTCATTTTGTTCGTATTTCTCATACAAACTAATTGTGTCGTTGCTTCATTGCAGGTATAGTTGTTCAGACTTTTAGGAGCGTTAAGGCCACTTTTAGATTTCGTAAGGGTCAAGATGAGTTTATGGTTGTTCAAATATCCTCAGTTTAGGGTTTATGTTTAAATAATGAATTCTTTCTATCTATCTATCTATCCATCCATCCATCCATCCATCCATCCATCCATCCATCCATCCATCCATCCATCCATCCATCCATCCATCCATCCATCCATCCATCCATCCATCCATCCATCCATCCATCCATCCAACAACCAAACCAAGCGTTTGTCAAACAACCATCCATTCTTCTGTCTACATCTGTTCATCTGTCTACAATGGGGATGGAAGGGGCATGCTAGCAAATGGGATTTTTTACTGAACTGCAGCCTGCTACATATCACTAGTGTTTATATATATATATATATATATATATATACAGTTGAAGTCAGAATTATTAGCCCCCCTTTGAATTTTTTTCTCTTTTTTTAAATATTTCTCAAATGATGTCTAACAGAGCAAGGAAATCTTTACAGTATGTCTGATATTTTTTCTTCTAGAAAAAGTCTTATTTGTTTTATTTCGACTAGAATAAAAGCATTTTAAGCACAAAATTATTATCCCCTTGAGGCAAAATTTTTTTCAATTGTCTACAGAACAAACCGCCGTTATACAATAACTTGCCTAATTACTCTAACCTGCCCAGTTAACCTAATTAACCTAGTTAAGCCATTAAATGTCACTTTAGGCTGTGTAGAAGTGTCTTGAAGTGTCTAGTAAAATATTATTTGCTGTCATCATGGCAAAGAAAAAATATATCAGTTATTAGAGATAAGTTATTAAAACTATTATGTTTATAAATGTGTTGAAACAAAAAACGGGAAAAAAATAAACAGCGGGGCTAATAATTAAGGGGGGCTGATAATTCTGACTTCAACTGTGTGTATATATATATATATATATATATATATATATAGTAAATAATTGATTAGTATTGTTTGCATATCTAGTAAAAATATGTTAGCAAATAACCACCTTACAGCACATACCAACTACCCACAACACAATTTTTGTATGGGCAAAAAAGTGGGTTTTCCTAAATACACATGGCTTTTTTTTCCCTGTCAGTGTCATTGATTTAATTAAAGATGTCAAAGGGTCAGGATGAGGTCATCGAGACCCTGGTGAGCTTTAACTAGTGATTTACAGTGTAAGCTAAAAATGCTTCAGGCTTATGGGTGATTGGTTAGCTGGTTGTGTAGGTTAAAACAAGGAAGTATGAGATATACTTCAGAATTGTAGCCTCAGGTGAAATGCATATCTGCGCAAAATGCCCTCACAGGAGTATAAACCCTGACCTGCTCTTGTTAAGCCTAGAGGAAGAGTTTAAGCGTGTATACATGAATGTATGTAATATAAAAGTGTGTGTGTAAGAAAAAGAGAGATCTCAGAGGATGTGTCTCAGTCTGATGAGCTCTCCTTTCCCCCCGGGCTTCATTAAAAGCTCTCCCTCAGAAACGGCCCTGTGTGGCGCTTTGCTCCTCCACCAGCTTTGGGCTAAGAGGAAAAAAAACACGTTTCCTCTCTCTTTTCTTCTTTGCCATGTGTCTCTCGGGTCCTCAAAAGGCTTTGTTACAGGCTTTTCAAGTAGAAGCACCTATTTATTTGCTCTTTTCAAGGCTAATTCTTGGTTTTCTGCTCTTGCTGGCTCTCCTCAGATCCCGAGCGGGATGCTGTGACTCTGCCTGTGCTTAAATCCTGAGTCACTGGCTCTGGACAATGGACAGATTTAGAGATGGAGCTGTACATCTTATGCACAACCCTGTGTGTTCATTCAAAGGTCAGTCTGAGGATGCAGTACATTTTTAAGCCACAATATGGACTTTTTTTTTTACAAGATTACACAAGTCATGACACATTTCACAGTCATCAGCATCTTAAATCCTTAAATGTTTTTAACATTTTTATTTTAAGCTTAGATAGATTTATATGTATTTAGGCATGTATAATATCATCTTTGCATTAAAAAAACAAATTACCGATTGTGCAAGGCGCTTGAAATGCAGTGTCTATGAGGGCAGGACAGTAAAGTTGACGTTGTTTTCTCTTCTGGCTGTCTCACACTATTTTTTTTCTTTTTCTGAAAGTCTTGAGAACACTATCATGGAGTTTTTCTTTTTATTATTTCAGCAAATAATATTGTAAAAAAGATATCTGTTGTACTCTCTCATTCACTATGCTCAAAGTTTACCAACTATGACGACTTCCACTACTGAGAAACACAGACCTGTGAAAAGGGTCCATTGACTGATATAAAAAGTCTCCAGTTTTCCATGATGCAGTACATATTATTTGCGGCAGTTTTCATTTATCGCAGGGGATTTTTCTTTGGCTAGGGTTTATTTTCTTCAGATTTGAAGGTACATTTTTGCAATGTTTATAAAATATTATACCAAATCATTAACATAACCAAATTACAAGTTTACAGTGTCCTTCTAATATTTCATAAAGGACCAGTAAATAAATAAATGCAAGTAAATAAATAAAATAAAGAATATTGGAGTATGTTTTACAAATAAGACTTTTTGTAAGTATTTCTAGTTAAAAAAAACATATAAACTTAATTAAATGTGATACTTGGCGTTTCTTTGTGATTATTAGCGAAATCTACTTGCAGTTTCTATATTTTTTGGAAATTATAAACCAATCGCTACGCCATTTTTTATGTTGTTGCTTTGAGGTAATGTATTTCACCACATACTCTGAATAACTACTTTTTTGGAAGCAGCATATAAATTGCAAATATATTATATTATTTTATAGACATGGTATTATAGTGAACTGATTGATTTTTAGTTTGTTCCCTATTTTTATTCCATTCATTTCTGAAATTAATATTTGTGACTGAAAATGACTATTATAAACATATTTGGTTTTCATTGGGATGCAAGGGGCATGCTGGCAATTGGGTTTTCCTGCCAAACTGCAATTTGGCATTTTTATAAGTTTGACAAATGTAGTTTTTTACTTTGTGCTCTTTCTACAACTTCGTCAGCAGACTTTATTGGTATAAACTTTGAATTTAAATGGCGAGAGTGAGTTTATTTGCGTTGCCGATTTCTGTCATGTTTGGCGTTATAGAGCCTGTTGTCTATGTTGCAATTCTGTTGGGGAAACCCACTGAGCTGGCATGTGAAGTCACTGTTTACATTCTCCATACTTGATGATGGATGATCTGTATTTAGCTACATTTTAATTTTAAATCCACTCTTGGCTGCACAGTGTTGTTTACATAGTGCGGTAAACTGTAAACTGGTCCTTTATGAAACCAAGAGACAGAAAGACTATCAAGTTTCAACTTTTTTTCTGCTTCAATCCATTTTTGTTGCTGTTTTTGTTGCCAAATTAGTTAATATCAGGTTGAAACTGGCTCAGAAAAGAGAACAAATATCACTCAGTAATTAAAAAGAAACATTATTAACACGATCCTTCCAAGTGAACCAGAAAAAAAAAAACAGACAGTCTCTTCTCAGACACAGAGCATCGGTCAAACAAAAGAGCCACAGGCCGAGGAGAGAGCAAACATCCAATGTCATCTCTGATTGGCCAAGGTTGAGCAGCGTCTCACCTTCCCATGAACCCCTTCGGTGTCACTGATTGGGCGAGGTGAGCCGAGCCTCACTTGTGTCTGAAATGAGACGCCAGCCGTATGAAGAGACGGAGACGGTTTTTGAGAGCTCTCCAAACATCGCTGATAGTGAAGAGCTGCTTCATCAAGCCGCCGCCATGATAGCACTACTCATAAGAGCAGCAAAAAAATGCCTCTCCTCCACAAGGCTATTTAGACTCACTCCCTATCATTAAGCAATATGAAGTCTGGAATGTGAATGCTGAGATGTTCGATTTCTGCCCTTTGTGAACATAAATGGGCTGGGGGAAGTTGTTAGACTCTAACGTTGGAGAGGAACAAAGTGTTTTACAGTGCAAAAATACAAGGGCGGTTCCTCTGTGGACCACAAGAGGTCAGTGTAGAGACGCTTGATTGGCTAAGATGTCTGATAAGTTTGCAGAACTTCTTGAGTTTTCGTTTGGCTTGCATAATCTCAGTCTGTTGGGCAAAAAGCATTGTGCAATTATCTTAAAGGATAAGATTCTCTTTTCTTTTCAGATTTTTTTTAATCATTTATATTTGCACAATCTCAAGATCATATTATTTTGAATACACCAATAGGTTATATATAAAAATTCAACTCAAGTTTATTTGTATAGCACTTTTCACAATAATTATTGTTTCAAAGCAGCTTTACAAGGTGTACATTATTGCATTACAGTCAAATTTGGAAAAGTTAAGGTTATTAAAAACCGTAAAACTTTATTATTTACTAATTAACTAGTAACTAATAGCTTTTAACACTTAAAGTTATTAAATATAAACATAATTAACCTGCAGTTAAAAAGCAAATACAACGTGAATATTATAACTAAAGTGTGAGACTACTGTATTTACCATTAATTTATTTAGTACTTAACCAAATAAAACGCTGTTGAAATGTTAAAAAAAATAATATTACCATTAAAAAATATACTTTTTAAGTAGAATTAGAATATTAATGTTATACTACTAAGAGAAAAAAAGACATACTAAAATTGTGAAGATGATAAATATGAAGATGATGATTATGATTATTATTACTTGATGACCATTTGAAGTAAAAGTCTGGTTAACACTTTAGTTTAAGCACCAATTCACACTATTAACTACAGCAGTGTTTCTCAACCACGTTCCACAACCACATTTTCCATGTCTCCTTAACCAAACACACCTGATTCAGATCATCAGCTCATTAGCAGAGACTGAAAGACTTGTAATGGGTGTGACAGACAAAGGAGACATCCAAAACATGCAGTGCTGGTGGTCCTCCAGGAATGTAGTTGAGAAACACTGAACAACAGGCTTATTACCTGCCTATAATTAAGATAAAAACTGTTTATAGGCCATTTTAATGTGGTCATGTCATTGACCCATGAACATTTCCTGCTAGTTATCAACCTATTTTATAACTGTAACAAGAGGCAATTTAATCATAACTTCATGTTAAAACAGCTATCATAACATTATTTATCAATATGTGGCTCTTTCTGGACTCTCGGAAGCTATGGAAATTAAAAATGTAACACAGGAAATACGCTGGGACCATTGTTTTTGTTTACATCCCTCAAAATGGTCTAATAGCACCTACATAGTATGAGTTTATTCTACAACCTAAAGCAATAATATACCTAATACATAAACTACTACCTTACTAACTATTAATGAGTTAGTAGTTTATTTAGCTAAAAGTATGGTTTGTTAATAGTGAAAATTGCACCTTAAAACAAACTGTGACCAAAATCTGAACTAAATTTAAAAGTCTGGCCTCAAAACAAATAGGGGCTCTGAAATTGTTAACGAAATTCACAACTAAATAAAACAAAGAAATTGCAAGTAACACACTTGAGTTAGAGGTGAAATTTCTAAGCATTAAAAACTGAATAATCTTTAAATGGCAATCTTTAATGAACAGCTTTACGAGCCTGTACTTGGTGCTTAGTTTTTAGAAAATGCTCATGAAATATGCAGGCCTAATAACTGTTAACACTCTTATTTCTTGAGCTCATCAGTGTTTCTGCTGGTCATAGTGATGTTGTGAATGAGAGGTGAACACGACACACTGGCCTCCAGCACACTGCCCTACTTCCCTCAACACACACACACACACACACACTCGACTTCTGTCAACTTGCACACAGCCCTCCATCACTGCACACCACACACATATTCACAAAGATGCTTTTTCATTTCCTCTTTTTGTTATAGTTTAGATTTTTGGGTGCATTACTGCTAGATATCTATCTATCTATCTATCTGTCTGTCTGTCTGTCTGTCTGTCCATCCATTTATCTAGATGTCTGTCTGTCCGTCTGTCTGTCTATCGATCCATCCATCCATATCGGTATATCTATCCATCTATCTATCCATCTATCTATCTATCTATCTATCTATCTGTCTGTCTGTCTGTCTGTCTGTCTGTCTGTCTGTCTGTCTGTCTGTCTGTCTGTCTGTCTGTCTATCCATCCATCTATCTATCTAGATGTCTGTCTGTCTGTCTGTCTATCGATCGATCGATCGATGGATCCATCCATCCATCCATCCATCCATCCATCCATCTATCTATCTATCAGACATACCTGCCAACACTTCCGTTTTTCCCAGGAGTCTCCCGTATTTCAGACCCACCTCCCAGTCGTTCTCCAAAATTGTAATTGAAACACTTTTTAAAAATAAATGCCATGTCTAAATGGTATGACAGTGATATTTATGATAATGTTGCATAATTTACATTTGGAGAAGTCTTTACATTATTGAAAACGATAGATAGATAGATAGATAGATAGATAGATAGATAGATAGATAGAT
>CAIGQZ010031558.1:2699806-2720417 GCA_903798205.1 Danio tinwini | reverse complement strand
ATAATATAATATAATATAATATAATATAATATAATATAATATAATATAATATAATATAATATAATATAATATAATATAATATAATATATAAAGAATTGAAATTTTTGCCCTCCTGTGGTGATTTTTGTGAACTGCACTGCTTCCATTCTAAATCAAAAGTGTCTCCCCGTGTGGAGATTTTGGTAAATTACACCATTGCAAATCAAAACTAATAATTTTAGGGTCTCCCCTGGAGCATTCAGAACCACGACCAATACTTCTTGTAAAATATAACCTTTATTCTGAGCAATTCCAGCATTATGGATGTGACATTTGCAGTAAAAACTCAAAACAAACATTTACAGAGAAAGTATATGGGCAATTCCATGCAAATGTCAACCTTGCCATAAAAAGAAATTAAGTTTTTAACAAAATACCAAAACAGTTTCTATGTTTTTTGTGTAAGTATTTTACAGTACTTTAGACATACTCAAAAATGTCTCTGTCAATGTTTTTGAACAATTTAATTTGATTTACCAAAGTAACACGAATGGCAATTTCACATCGGTCACATCCATAACGCAAAGGTGTCACATCCATATTCCATAACAAAGCTTTTTCCTCATAAATGCAAACATTTTAAATTAAATAAAATCAATCATGTTTGTTTTATAGAGAGCCAACTGTTATCCTGTTGATTAGCTTAATTTTTGGGGGGTTGTGCAGTTTAATTGACAGAATTTCTAATAAGCATGTTGTATACTGTAAACTCACAGACTTTTTTCATCACATCCATAACGCATGTTTATTTTCCTTTTTTAAAGTACAAAACATGTTTACAGATTGATATTTTTCTGATCTTATAACTATGTGGTCAGTAGTTTTGTAAATACAAACAGATGCTTCAATATAATGTTAATATCAACTTTTCATGTGAATTGATGTTTTGAGTTTTTACTGCAAATGTCACATCCACAACGCTGGAATTGATCAAATGTTAACATTATGTTGATACATCTGTTTATACTTTTCAAAACAGCTAACCACAGACTTACGGGATTAGAAAAATGAAGTCTTTTAAGTATAAAAAGTATAAGTAAAAAGTATTTTAAATGAGGGAAATAAACATGCGTTATGGATGTGACCAGAAAAGAGAGAGAGTTTGCAGAAATTCTGTGAAATAAACTGTACAACCCAAAAGAAATAATGCCAATCAAAAGGTTAGGAGTTGGCTCTCTATAGAACAAAAAGTCATTGATTTTATTTGACATTGTTGCATTTATGAGGAAAAAGCTTTGTTATGGATGTGACATCTCTGCGTTATGGATGTGACGGGTGTGAAATTGCCACTTGTGTGATATTGGTAAATCAAATAAAATTGTTTGAAAACATTGACAGAGACATTACATGTACTGTAAATACTTGCTTACACCGAAAACCTAGAAAGAGTTATTTTGCTGAAAACTTTTTTTTCATGGCAAGGTTGACATGTGCATGGAATTGCTCTTCTGTTAAAACAGAACCGTCACTTTATCTAGTTTATCTAAAGCATCATCTTTAAAGAGGTAACATTAGTATAAGTTTCTAAATGATGATATAACGTTAGACATATACACTGCTAAAATATTGCAGCTCTGCAAAATCACGAAGACAAACAAACTTCACAATCAAACACCAGTGTAGTATACACCAAATGTGCAATATAATTTTTAAAAAAGTGTTTACATGATGTGTAGAACCAAAGAACATAGAGATATAACTTTTCCAGATTTTCATTTGTCAGGGAAAAAAGTTTTTTAGTAGTAAAACTGTTAAATGGCTGCATGGTGGCGCAGTGGGTAGCACGATCGCCTCACAGCGAGAAGGTCACTGATTCGAGCCTTGGCTGGGTCAGTTGTCGTTTCTGTGTGGAGTTTGCATGTTCTCCCCGTGTTGGCGTGGGTTTCCTCCGGGTGCTCCGGTTTCCCCCACAGGCCAAATACATGTGGTACAGGTGAATTGGGTAGACTAAATTGTCGGTAGTGTATGTGTGTGAATGAGAGTGTATGGGTGTTTCCCAGTGACGGATTGCAGCTGGAAGGGCATCCACTGTGTAAAACATATGCTAAATAAGTTGGTGGTTCATTCTGCTGTGGCGACCCCAGATTAATAAAGGGACTAAGATGAAAAGAAAATGAATGAATAAATAAAACTGATAAATTCAACTCAATTCATCTTTATTTGTATAGCGCTTATACAATGTAGATTGTGTCAAAGCAGCTTCACATTCAAGATTATAGTAAATTGAAACAGTGTCAGTTCGATTTTCAGAGTTTCAGATCAGTTCAGTTCAGTTTAGCTCAGTTCAGTGTGGGTTAATGATTACTACTGAGAGTCCAATCACTGCAGACCCATTCCATCGATGCGCAGCTCTACAGATCCCGAACCATGCAAGCCAGTGGCGACAGCGGCAAGGAAAAAAACTTCACCAATTGCCGAAAGTGAAATATTTAGGACATGTCGTTACTGAAGATATGAGTGATGATTATGATATGTACAGGGAACGTCAAAAGTTATATGCTGGTGAGAAAGTTTTATTTGTGTTCAGAGCAGGTTAAGGTAACCCTTATATTGCGGTTCTTTATACACAGCTCCTCTGTGGTATCATTTTAAAGAGAGAAAAAGAGAGTCTACATAAGCTGCAGGTTGCATACAATAATTGTATGAGGATTCTTTTTAAAAACACAGATGGTGTAGTGCAAGTGAATTATTCTGTAAAGTACAAATTCGATCATTTTTGCTTTGATGAGAAATTTGATCTATAAGTTTATCTGTCGACTGGAGTCAGTCTCCGAATCGTATTTTAATGTTGTTGATAAACCCTAGGCTTACTGAGATGCGTTATCAGTCACCTTTTTGATAAAATATATTGGCAAACCTGTCTTTTTTAATGTATATTGTGCGGATTGTATTGTTTTGTCTGTATTTTGTACTATATTACCTAGTGTCTGGAATAAAGAGAATACATATATGTTATATATATTGCTTTGACTTAGAGTAAGACTAAAAACAACAAACTAACATTATTTTACTATGTTTTGTGTGATTATGACTAATGTATAATATATAGCGATGAATTTAAAGACTAAACATGAAACAATAACTATGGACATTAATTTGTTCTAATGCTCTGACGTTTTTTTGGTTTGTTTTTAGCGACGGACACATTTTACTACTGAGTTCTATGACGAAATGAACTTTATGCGTGAAGTAACTTACCGGTTAGTTGCTTGACCCTTTTTGCGGATGTATTTGTTGTAATATGTGCCTTAAAGTCATTCGCAGGTACTGTATTTACAAACAACGCGCGTGTTGTAGCGTCATTTTGCTGTTGTCACGGATACAAAGACGTCACGCTTCCGCCGCCTAGAGGAGCGGATGAATACTGCGCTTCAGTTTTCATCATTTGACTATTAGTAAAAAAGTGTCAATCTAGTGTGTATGAACGTGTTTGATAGATGTTTATTTTAAAACAGTGGATGGAGAATGTGCAACGCAATGTTTAACAACTGATTCATGTCGAATGTGCGTTTGATGAATCGACAGTGGCTTGTTCACATGTGAGTGTGACACGTCATTCAGTGGCTCGAGCACGGAAGTGTTTGCATCCTTCGCCAGGAAGACAGCAGTACTAAAGTGTTTAATCTAAAATGGGTAAGTCTTCGCGAATCAAATCATAATTTGTTTACTTTTATGAACAGATTAGTCGTCGATTTTATTGCGTGATTTACACGTACGCTTGTCTGTATGCTGACGAACGAAAGTTTGGTCATCGCACGGTGATGCTAACGTTAGTCTGTTTGTTAGCATAGCAGATAACTCAGAAGTGATTCAATAAACTCTTTGTGAATCAATCTAGAGTGTTCTCGTAATGATGGAAAGTGTATATATACACACAAATACATGTAGGATGTTTGTCATATTGACCCGCGTTCTTGTATGTAACGTTACTTATGATCTATTAATGTCATTACAACTTTACATGTTATAATATAACATTAACACTAATTATATTTCATATATCTGTTATATTCATACAGGAGGATTCTTTTCCAGCCTCTTCTCTGGCCTGTTTGGCACCAGAGAGATGAGAATCCTTATCTTGGGTCTGGATGGAGCTGGAAAAACCACAATTTTGTACAGACTTCAAGTGGGAGAAGTGGTCACCACAATTCCTAGTATGTGTGTGTTTATGATTTCTATACACAACCTCAGTCATGTGTTGTGAACTCATTTCTGATATATTTCGTTCCTTTCAAACACAGCTATTGGCTTTAATGTGGAGACTGTGACTTATAAGAACCTAAAGTTTCAAGTGTGGGATCTTGGTGGACAGACGAGTATCAGGTAAGATGCTGTTTGATTTTTATCGTCTTGAATGAATGAAGAAGCCAAGCTGAAGATTTGATCCTCCTCCTCCATAGGCCATACTGGCGGTGTTACTACTCCAATACGGATGCGGTGATTTACGTGGTGGACAGCAGTGATCGAGACCGAATGGGCATCTCCAAATCTGAACTGGTGGCTATGTTGGAGGTCAGTCCTGTGATTTCTGTCATTTTACATTTAATTGAGCACAACAGTCAAGATATAGATGTTAAAAAAGTAGTACGTCATTCATTCAACAACTAATAAAACATTTAAACACTTATCTGCTGTGAGCTCTAAGGAACAGATCGTATATGTGCTTTTTTTTTACCTCATCTGCTCACATTCAAAGGGATAGTTCACCTAAAATGTAAAATTCTGGCTTAATTTTCTCACATTTTTACTTTTCCAAACATGTTAAAAGTGTCATTCTTCTGTTGAACTGAAAGCAGATCCTTCAAAGAAAGACAAAAACCTGTATTCATTGACTTCCATAGTAGGAAAAGCAAATACTATGCAAGTCAATGGTTACAGGTTTTCGGCTTTCAGATTATCTTTTGTGTTCAACAGAAGAAACCCAAACAAGTAAAAAGTGATTAAATATGAAGTAGACTTTCATTTTTGGGTGAGCTATCCCTTTAACAGAGGAATTTATGCCACAAAACTACATTACCCATAATGCAATACAGAACATTCCACCAGCTAGCAAAGAAAAAAAAACTCATTAAGCACTGCTAGTGATGTAGTTTAGTCCCTCTTTAAAATACCTGTGTAAATATGCATTTATTTTTATTTTAAAAGCAATGAAACTTGTTTATGTCATTCACAGTGCTTTATGGGATTGTAGTTCTTTCAATCATTAAAGCTATTCAGTTTCCACCACACGCTGCTTTAAATCAGATTATGTAATGTGATTCTCATCTTAGCTAGTTGGTTAGGTTCCTGGGGCCGGTTGCACCAGCAGTGTGTAAGTTAAAACGTAGCCTTGTTGTGACTTAAAGGGACACCAAGTTACAAATTGCGCACTACTAAGGCCCAATCCTCCCCTCGTTTTGTGCGTTCCCGTCAAGGGCTAGTGGTGTCCCAATTCTCTTTAGCTTGAAGGCGTAGGGCTAAGGGCAAGAGATATACACCCCTTCAAGCTAAGATTTTTCAGGAGCAGACTTGGAGGGGTAAGAAAATTTCCCAGAATACACCTGCTACAGCAGCAGTTTCACTGCACACGGAAGTAAGGAGATCCACAAATTAGTGTTTTTTTGTCATTATTCTGAATTTTTTAATATATTCATAACCGGGTTCATGTTTTACCATCATGCTTTAAAAAAAAAACGCATAAAAACTCAGCTAAATTTCGCAATCTATAATCCATAATCATAACTCTTGTACAGCAGTCCCACAATTCTGACACTCGATGACACTCGCATACCCTGTCAGAGCAGTCTAGTGGCTGAAAATGAGCTTTTTACAGAGTCTGCTATAATGTTAATGTTGTTTTCGTGTGTTTACATGGATGAATACGGCCACTGTGTAAATACACAGTATAGTTACGATCTTATTGCCACATTAGATCATTATTATAACATAATATATGCCTTCAGTGATTTCCTGAAGATAAACACCAAAAAATAACACAACTGGAATAACTACAGCAGTCGCGATGGTCTGATCTCATAAGCAAGAGATTGCGATGACATATGATGACGTGTGCAGGTGTTGAAGTGCTGTCCAAATTCTTAGGGGTAAGTTTTGAAGCTCCCCTTAACCCTCAGTTGTAAGAGCGAAGGGGTTGGGGTACAAAAATAGAATTGGGATTGAGCCTAAATATGTTTTGCTGCACCACTGAACTTAGTTCGTAGAACTTAGTTCGTAGTTACTAAGCCCCTAGTGTGGACTTTACATTCCAGATTAAGAAAGGATTTACGATCAGCTGGTGCAACCCGACCCTAGCCTTTAGTGGTGTAAATGAGACTGTTCAATTCCTATAGGGAAAAATACTTGTGGAACAGGAACTAACATAATAGTTGGCAAACACAAATGCATTCAGTTGTCATCAGTGCATTTGACCACGTTTCTTTTCTTTCAGGAGGAAGAGCTGAAGAAAGCCATCCTGGTGGTGTTCGCGAACAAGCAAGACATGGAGCAAGCCATGACTCCAACCGAAGTGGCCAACGCTCTCGGTTTACCTGCGCTTAAAGACAGAAAGTGGCAGATCTTCAAGACGTCTGCTACTAAAGGCACAGGCCTGGACGAGGCAATGGAATGGTAGGTCATTCTCTTTCAATAAAAACAAGTAACTCAGAAGTGTTATATACTGCTACTCTCTCTTGATTTGAAGTTCATCCTTTATCTTCACTTGTAAGTCACTGTGGTTAAATGAGTTGATGTAAATTGTGGTTTCTTTTTGTGCATTCTGTTTATCAATACCTTAATTTGCCTCACCTTTCAGGTTAGTGGAGTCCCTGAAGAGCCGGCAGTAAATGCACTCAGAAAGAAAAGACCTTGTAAATAGGAACTTCAGAGACTTCTTATTGAGTGTCCCTTGGACCAATGACTGGGTTCTTCCTCATGTGTGAAGATCCTTCTTTCTCGTCTAGTGCAGAGACTGGTCGACTGATGTTGAACGGATGAACTCTTCAGATGTTTTCCCCTCCCTCTTTTTTTGTTGCTTATCGTCCGTTTTTGGTAAACCGTATCCACTACATTTGTAACTTCAAAAGGTGTTGGCTTTCTTAAATTTGAGACGGGGAATAATCATTGCAGCTGGTAAAGGAGTTCAAGTGGGTCGATATTTAAGACTAATCATCATTTGTATGCTTTGGATTTGTAATGGCATATTTATATTTGCACGTGTACAGGGGAGTGCACTCCTGGCGTTATGGCTGTGAAACAATAAATATGCAGTCTACACGTATTGCGTCGTGATTAGCATCAAACTGTTGGTTTTGCATGTTTATTTTTTGGGGAGGTTTATTTAAAAACATTGCAGAAGTTGCAAAAAAAAATACATATATTGATTCATACTATTGGTCTTATTACCACAGAAAAGGGTTCAGGTGATGTTCATATTATTTCTGGCCAACACACAGACCCTATAAGTGGTGTTTTACAAGGAAAACATGAAAAATGGCTTAACTAATAATTGCTAAGTCTTTCAGTGAGGTGCCTTTATGTTTCTTTGCCTTATGTCCTGTACGCACAAACTCCATTTTCCTCTTTTTAGCCTCGTTTTTCTTCAGCTGCTTCTTCACCTTCTTTTTGGCGGCAATGTCAGGATTTACGACAGCCTGTCAGGAGGGAAAACAGAAATTGTGAATTTTTTTAGTTCAGTTACTAAGATTAAAGCTAAAATGTACCATAGAAATTACTCAACACTTTGCTTACGTGTAGTTTCCTCTGAATATTTAGAGACAAAACATGCTACATGTTTTCTGGTCTGATTATGAAGTGGATGACACTCAATAAAGTTGTAAACAAGGTCTAAAAACTCTGAGCACATTTGCTCGAATTGCTTTTATAGTGAAAAAACACATGTGGATGAATTCTCTCTCCACTACTGACGGAGTATGAGATTGTTATTGTAAGTGCTGTGAAAAATCACACTAAAATTGAGATTGTACTCATTAAAAAGGTATTCAAACTTCATAATAGTATCAAAATACAGATCTAATAGTTCCTATAAAGTTGATGTAGAGCAGGGGTGACCAATACGTTGAATGCTATCTACAGGTCAATTGCAAAGGTAGCGTGTGTAGCATGCATGGTATTAAAAAAAAATAGACGTCAGCCTATCCTCACTGAAATGTGTCACTTGATTGACATACAGAGCAGCCACTCTGATATCTGACCATTTCTGATGCATGGGTAATCATGTAAAACTGCACCAACTCCCCTAAGTGCTGCAAAACTAGTTTCGTGAAGTTGGCAGGGTTAAGTCCAAATATCGTTCCACCACGACTGATGATCATTTAAAAGTGTGCCTGAGGCTGGCTATCAGCAGCTACTGTTTGGACAATGCTTCCCTGGCTGATTCCATTCAGTGCAAGTCATCAGAGTAAGGTAATGCTTGACCAAATCTGAACGCATGTTAGTACACAGCTTTAGTAATCATACCTGCAAGGCCTTGACTTTTTTGCGTGAAGCTCGTCTCTGAGTGGCTTCTTTCTGCACTGCAGCGAAAGCCAGAGAGAATTTCTCCAGACCGACCAGCTTCTTCAACAGCTCAATCAGCTCCTGAGCCAAGTTTTTCAGCGTGGGATCTGAAAAAAAGACCAAAAGGTCATGCAAATGTGTGTTTTTGCCACGTAGTTGGACTGGATGAGGTAGCAGCACTATGCATTACAGTTCTATTTAACATTCAGTAAAGATGGATGTTTTTGCAAGGTGGAGCTTTTAAAAGTAACTCAATACAGGTTATAAAAGTACATAAAGATAAACTGTGCATAAAAACCTGAGGCTTTTTCTAATAATAATAGTTTAGGTAATGGTTTGATTAAGTTTATTTACAAGTCTGCTTCCTCTGCAGGGGAAAAAAAGCCAGTTTTGACATTTTGCTGACAATTCTGACTTTTGCCTTCACTTTTCTGAATTTGTATCTTTAAATGCCGATTTGTTTTACAGAATTACACCTTATCTTTATCTATTGAAATTGCTCCGTTTAACATTATCATTATTAATATTGATTTGTTGTGGAATGAATCAAACTTTTCTGGGTCTGAACATGCTCGAAAACTCACAAAACTTTGCACACATAAAAAGTGGCAAATTTACATTTGATATAGCTTTCAGAAGTGGGTGTGGCAAAATGGCTCGAAAGCGCCACCTATAAACATTCAACGAATTACGTTTTACGCACACACATGCCAATACCTACAAAAAAAAGTCTCTGAGCGAAAAAAATGTTAAAAATAAATAAATTAACTTTTTTCACAGACCTTGCAAGGTTATTTTGCAAATTTTCTGAAAGTCTGCATTTATGCATCTCACAATTCTGAATATTTTTAGATTTTATTTCTCAAGTGTTACTGTAATTCTTGTAATTCTCTTTGTTCTTGTTTAGAATTGCAAGATATATACTCACAATTGTAAGTTGCAAGCCAAATTTGATGTAGCCTGACAGAAAATGTGAGAATTGCGAGATGTTGGCCATTCCAAGAAAGTAATAAAAAATAAATGGTGCCATGGAAAAACAAGTTCTATAGTTATGAGCAGTTTCTTCAAATAAGTTAGTTTTAGTTTGTTTGTTTCTGCTTTGTGAACTGACCTTGGTCTGCATATGTGCTGTCCAGTTCTCTGTATAGAGGAGCGATGATTGTGGTCAGATACGGTCCAAGTCTATCTTTTCCGAGATCCACCGCTATGGCTCCCAAGAACTTAAAAACACAAGTTCTCTACAAAAAAAACAACAGACGGATGTGTTTACATCAGCAAAACACAACTCAGATTGCTGAGCTGGACATCCTACAAGATACTTAAGTCTAGGCAGAAAGTTTAAATCCCACCTTGAGCGGCACTTTGGGTGTGTTTGCCGCTTCTCTTTTGGCCAGTAATGAAAGCTTCTTCATCACCCAGAGGAGAGATGGAGGTTTGTTGTCGTTCTGTTGCTCCTCGAGCTTCTGCTCCTGTTCTCCTCCATTGGTCTCAGTGTTTTCTGCCATTTCCTCCTCTATATTCTCCTGTTCCTCAGGTGGATTTATGCTATCAGACTCTGGTGAGATCAGGTAGATCACTTTGGCCACGTAGAGCAAGTTCTTCACCACCTGACAAAGCAACAAATAAAGGATTAAATCACAGTTAATGTTATGTTTAATGTTTATAATTTTTTTTTTCTAAATTTACAAAATTTAAAATGATAAAAATCATGTTGAAAACTCCATAGAAAATATGGAAAGTAACAAATCAAAATAAAACAATCCTTGATGTTCACGAAAAATCTTAAATTACATAATATATTAAATAATTGACAAAATCATTTTTATACATAACAATATACTAAAACTATATTTAAACACTAAATATATCTTCACATTTATTCATTGGTAAAGGTTAATTACATATTTAATTTACTGTTATTATTACTGCAACTACTACATTTCTGATTGAATACAATTTTATGAAACAATAAAATAGTAAGTACTTATTTTCAATCAGATATCAAAATAATAATAATAACATTTTTCATTATTTCCTACCTGCTCCCCTGCAGAAATATCCAAGAACTTGGACTGCAGTTGATAACAGAAGGCCAGAACCAGCTCTCTCATCTAACAGTGTGGAACGAAAACAAACATTCACTACTTTACTCAATCTTTGACAAATGTTTCAAACACAGTTTTTTTAGGATCTTGCCTTCTTATACAGGTTGTCAGTGAGGAAAGCAGTGGCCACAGGCTGTGTGCTTTTATTGGTGTTCTCCTGAGAGCCCCATAAAGCCAAGAGATCCTCTGGTTTGTGAGCAGCAAACAGCAGACCAAAGATCTGAGATGCGGTCAGCCAAACCCAGGAATGAGGATAGCGCAGATGAGAATCAATATGACCTGGACAAAAAACACAAATGACTTCCCTTCATTAAATAAACAATGGTAGAAGCCAGCAGCCATTGACTTCTATAGTGTTTTACTATACTACTATTGAAGTCAATGCATGTATTATAATAATGTCCCTTTATTAAGAAATAGTTCACCCAAAGATAAAAATCATCCAATAGTTTTTCTTATTGAAGAGTACACAAATGAAGACATCCCGAACAATGTTAGAAGCCAGCAGCCATTGACTTCCATAGTATTTTACTCCTACTATTGATGTCAATAGATATCCATTTGCAGCATTCTTCAAAATATCTTCTTTTGTGTTTAATGGAAAATTTGGAACCCTTTAAGGGTGAGAAAAAAAAGATGATTACTTATTTATTTTCGGGTGAACTGCTCCTTTAAAACTGACTTTATAAATAACTGCATGCATTCATACCCCAGATTTGGTTGAGCGGGTCCGCAGGTTTTTTGAGCTCCAGAAAGCCGCAGTCTTTGATGAGTTTGACGATGAACGTAAGATAACAGAATAACAGCCTGTCCGCAGCTTTTTCATCTTCCTCTTCCTCAATCTGATGGATCATAATGTAACATCATAGTTAGTACACTCACAACAAGACATACAAGCTTAGAAAGTCTAAGCAATTCAGCCACATTTGCAACTGTAAATTGTAAATAGGAGTAAATGTGTGAATGAGATTTTCTCGAGACGTTATTTAAGTCTTCCAAGGATGTGTCTGCTAAATTTGAACTTAAAACACCTCAGATTATTTATTGTACTATGCTCTAAATGCTCCTTTTTGGGTGGAAGTTAAAACAGTTTTTCTGTGTCTTTCCAAATCCAAATCAGCTACTAGGCCCAGGCTCTTTTCCTAAATAGGGCAGAGCCTTCACATCTCATGCCTGGGGTACTCCAGCAAACAAAACCTGCATGTGTCTTTAAGTCTTGTTGGTTTAATCTCCTGACTTACAGTGGACGTAAAAAGCATATAAGGACAATACGACACAGTAAAAAGTGATACATTTATAAATAAAGATCTTTATATGCTTTTCAAATTTTCAACTATGTAAGACAAAAATTTCCTATTTAAGCCAAATGTCAATGCCAAATTCCCTGACTAAAACGTTGAATTTCCATGACCTATGATGAATAGATGAATAGATAATGTGCTTAGCATTATATTCAAATGGTTTTAGCTTGAATATCATTTTGCAGGGCTGATGGTGATGAATGTTTATTTAATGCCATGTCAGCAACTAGGGCTCAAGGCAAAAACATTTCATTAATAAATATACAATTAAAAACAGCAAACAAAATAAATACATAAATTATTTTTCATGAAAGATTTTTAGAGTTAATACATGATAAAAATTCAAACAGTGCTCTAATAGGCACAACATGAGAACAACAATAGGTAATTTACCTTAGACTTGAAAAAAACCTAATGTACAAGCTGTTTGTGTGGCAAACTCAATTTTAAGCCAAAGCTCATTCTGACATATTAGTTAACAGGTACAGACTGCATTTGATTTGCAAGTTAACGAGCATGAAAGGAATGAAACAGAGCTGAAAAATAGCTGAAAAACAGGTGAGAAAATGCCATAAAAATATGATAAAGAAAATAAAACGGTGTAGAAATGGAAACTAAAATTTAGGGTGACAAACAAAAACCCCTGATACGCCATGACTTGGACAAAAAAGCATAAAAAAATTCCCTGATTTTAATGTCTGGAATAGAGCTTTTTAAAATCCCACGATATTCCAGAAGTTCCATGACTTGTGGGAACCCATGTTCTCTTTAAGAAAACGTCTGAAACTCCAAACAATAAAGCTGAAATCTGCACTAGTTAAAGAGCATGAAAATAATAAAAAGAGCTGAATAACAGCCTGACCATAACAAAACAGGTGAGAAAATGCCATAAAAATATGGTATAGGAAATGAAATAGTATAGAAATGGAAACTAAAATTTAAAATGACAAACAAAAATCCTTCATACTCCACGACGATCAAAAAGTCCCTGATTTCAATGTCTAATACATTTTTTAAAGTTGCGTAATATTCCAGAAATTCCATGAACCATGGGAGGCCTAAAAGGCTCAATTCTGGCACCTCTCCTGTTCAACCTTTATATGCTCCCTCTGAGCCAAATAATGAGAAGAACCAAATTTCCTACCACAGCTATGCTGATGACACTCAGACCTACTTAGTCTTACTGCCTAATGACTACAGCCCGGTTGACACCCTCTGCCAATGCATTGATGAAATGAACAGCTGGATGTGCCAAAACTTTCTTCAGTTAAACAAAGAGAACCTGATGTCATTGAGTTTGGGAACAGAAATGAGGTTCTCAAGGTGAATGCGTACCTTGGCTCTAAAGGTTCAACAACAACAAATAAGGTCAAGAACCTTAGTGTAACCCTGGAGTCAGATCTGAGTTTCAATAGTCATGTCAAAGCAGTAACTAAATCTGCATACTATCATCTCAAAAACATTGCAAGAATTAGATGCTTTGTTTCCAGTGAAAACTTAGAGAAACTTGTTCATGCTTTTATCAGCAGCAGGGTGGATTACTGTAACGGCCTCCTCACCGACCTTCCCAAAAAGACAGTCAGACAGTTGCAGCTTATCCAGAACGCTGCGGCCAGGATTCTGACCAGAAGCAGGAAATCAGAACACATCACACCTGTCCTCAGGTCTTTACACTGCCTCCCAGTTACATTCAGAATAGACTTTAAAGTTTTATTACTTGTCTATAAATCACTAAATGGCCTAGGACCTCAATACATTACAGATATGCTCACTGAATACAAACCTAATAGAACACTCAGATCTTTAGGATCATATAGACTAGAAACTCCAAGAGTTCAGTCAAAGCAGGGTAAATCGGCTTTCAGCTACTGCACCCCCCGCTGCTGGAATCAGCTCCCAGAAAAGTCTCAAGTCTCAAGCCCAAAATAATTAAAAAAAAAAGGTCAAATCTGTACTCACATCCTCAAAGTTGTCAGCGTGGATCTCTTTCTCAATAAGAGGAATCAGGACGTCCAGTCTCCTGCTGAACTTTTCCCCTTCAACCTCCACAAACAGCCCACAAACCTGAACTCCCAGTCTGCGCAGAGCCGTCTGCAAAATCACAAACCGTTAAACCAAAACCTACATTACAACAAAAGGAAAATAGTTTATCAACTCACCTTCTCGCCTGAAATCCAGCTGTTCACCAGGTTAAACATTGAGTTCTGATGCTGCAAATCCAGCTGATTCAGAAGAGACTTGATGGAGAGAGACGCCATTTTCTTACAGGTTGCAGAATCATCGTTTAACACAGCCAATGACAGCGGCACAAAGAACAAACCACAGTGCTCGTGCAAGAGAGCCTGTGAACATCACGAAAAAAAACACCTATAATCTTTCAATATAATTAACACACAGGGGCGGACTTAGTTATTTGGGGGCCTTAAGCAATTTCAGGTATGCAGCCCTAGCATTGAAACTCAAAACACTCTCTCTTTCACTATAGATATTTTTTCTGTAGATTTGTTCGTTCATATATATTCACTAGTTTTTTTTTTGTTTAGCTTTTTTGTGAATAAACTGCATGTTCAAAAATAATTTCAAGCGGAACCTTTATCTTCTTAATGTAAAATTAAATTAAAAGTAAAAAGTTCCACTATTCATGGAGCCCCAGGTTTTGAAAAGTAATAACAATAAAATCTTAATAGTTATAAACTGATTTCCAACATATGATGGTAAATTTATTAAAAAGCTATATGATTAATATAGGCTTCTTGGAATTGGTTGGGGCCCCCTAATTTCCCAAGGCCCTAAGCGGCTGCTTACCTCATTTACTGGTTAAGTCCGCCCCTGTTAACACCAAATATTTGCATGAGGTAAAGCATTTCCAAGAAAGTTTGATATTAAATTAATTTATCATCAGCTCAATTTTAGCACACCTGAAGAATGTCAGAGGAATTGAACTTTAAACTATTAATAAATCTTTGAGCAGCTACTGAAAGTGTGCGGGAATATCTGTTTGCATAATCAATTAATTTAGAATGAATATATATTTTTATTCAATAATGTAATATGAATAAAATATGTAATACATATTATAATGTAATATAATATGTATGAAGCTAATTTATAAAAAATAATAACAACAATAACTAAAACTGATTAAAATGTAAATCACTTAAATTATACAAAAAATAAAAAATGAAAACTGATTGAGCTCAAAATCATGTCAATTATACAAATATTCTTTGAAAAATTAATACATTTATAATAGCATCTCAGTACAAAATTAACTTATAATAAAAAAAAAGAAGCTTTTTCTTATCCAGTTGTGACATGTTTCATTATCCTGCAGTTTTAACTTTATATGCTTAAATTACAACCTGAAACAAACAAAAAAATTAACTATATGGTCATTTAAAATATGGACATTATTGTTATGAACATACATATAAAACAAACAAATGCAATAAAAATGTATACATTAAACAATGCATAAGAAATAATAAATAAAATGACTAACATTTAAAAATATGAATAAATCAATTTATAATATATTGACACAACAATAACTCATAATGCTTATAATGTTGATGTTATAATACCTGTGGAAATTTCTGGAAAATGAAGGCCATCAGTTCAAGGGCAGACTGTCTCCCAGTGTCATATTCATAGCTGTGAAGAGAACATAAAGCATGTAAATTTACCTAATTCTAACAAAAAATTCAGAGTAGGGCTGCGCAAAAAATAATTTCAGCATCGATATTGCAATGTGTGCATTTGCAATAATCACATGGCAGAAACTGTAATGTTGAGTTGGGATTATAGCTGATCGGCAATGAAGGCTGTACAGTCTTACTTTACATTACATTTGATTATTCAATGACTGTACTTTAATATCCGACTACTGTTTGACTCTCCGGAAAACCATAAAGCACTGCTTATTTCACTTTGATCTTTGCTCTATTTATGCTTACTGAATTTGTTTGATTCAAAATGATCCCAATTAATCTAAATTTAATAACAAAATTAGGTAATTAAGTAAAACATTTCAAATTGAGCTAAAATTATCCTCATATCGCAACATATAAATCGCAGAATAAAATACTGCAATGTCAGATTTTTCCAATATTGTGCAGTGCTAATTCAGACCTGTCTGATATTAATAATACAATTTAAACGTACTTCAGCTGAGCAACAATGAAGTCAAAATGTTTCCTCAGTTTCTTGCCCAGTGGATAATCCATCAGATACTTCAGGTAGATCTACAGGAACAGCAGAGGACAGACATTAGTCAAAATAAACATGACTAGAACAAATCTGGATAATAATAATGATGATGATGATCATGATGATGATGAAGATGAAGACTGACCTGTCTGCAGCGCATGCGGACCTGTTCATTTGACCCATCGATGGAAAACTTGGCCACTTTTTTCATAACGTCCTCCATCTCTGGCACCACCAGTTTCCTGGACAGAATCGACTGCAAAAAAGATTAAGAAATCATATTTCGACCAGTTTATTTCCAAGATGTTTAGAAACTGTACAAACATTTTACTTTACTTTTTAATATTAGTTTATATAGGTTGATATAAGTATTTTATATAAGATAATTATATTATATTATAGTACTGTATATTATATTATATTATAGTATATAATAGTATATTATATTATTCATTCATTCATTCATTTTCTTGTCGGCTTAGTCCCTTTATTAATCCGGGGTCGCCACAGCAGAATGAACTGCCAACTTATCCAGCACGATTTTACGCAGCGGATGCCCTTCCAGCCGCAACCCATCTCTGGGAAACATCCACACACTCATTCACACTCCTACACTACAGACAATTTAGCTTACCTTATTTACCTGTACTGCATGTCTTTGGACTGTGGGGGAAACCGGAATATTATATTATATTATAGTATATTATATTATTATATTATAGTACATTATATTATATTATAGTATATTATTATATTATAGTACATTATATTATATTATATTATATTATATTATATTATATACGTTTTGATTGAATATTTCAGGAGGTTTATATGTATCTATGTGGTTTTCTTTTGTTGTAGCATTTAAATATAGTGTTATATTTATATATAATTACTTTAATATAGATTTGTCTTTTTTATTAGTCTATGATTCCTTTATAAATTAAAGCTTTTTTTTTACTTTTATATTTATTGCATAAAACAACATACAACAATCAACATGTTTACACCTGCTGTTGCTAAACTTTTAAAACTATTGATCAACCGGTCTATAAATCTATACTCAATCTATCCATCTACCTGTCCACCTGTTCATTTGTTCATCTATCCATCTATCTATCTAATAGTAGTTAGTTACCAACAATAACCCTGAGCATAACTAGTAAATCTTTACCAGTGTTTGCTTTTATATTAGAGTTTCCATGACCAGAAGGATCCCACCAAAAGCACGTGTATAATGTAAAATACGCCTCGTAAGACTGAACTCACCCTCAGGAGGCCGAATGCTGTGGCTTGTCGGGAGTGATCATAAATGTCCTCCTCTGCATATCCCAAAAGCACCTGCAGCTGCGATTCTGTTATAGGCTTTGTAGTGCTCTTCACCAAAACAGTTATGGCCTATAAAACAAAACATGGCATGAATTAATCCTATTTACATTTCAAAATGAGAACAGAATAAATTTATCATAAAAATGGAAAATTATTAAGTAATGGAAAAGTACAGTATTTATTATTTAGGATTTATCTGTGCAGATAATTATACAATCAAAATAAACAAAAAAAAACATTTTGATTGGTGTTTACCAGCTCAAGGGGAGGATCACCCTTTCACTTACATGACAGCCGCCAATAGCAAACCATAACCATCCAATCAATGGGCTATATGCACACAGACTTTTAATTTTCAGCCAGGCTGCCCAAGGGTTTCCGGTGATCTGTTTTTCCATTACAAAATTGTCACGTTATAGATCTGATTTCTTTAAAAATAGGTAATCTTCACTGCCTGTTAGATATACGATATGAAGTAGATCTCAGACTGGACAATAAGCACTGCATTAGATTCCATTTTCCCCTGCTATGTCTTTAAAATTTATTTTACCCCAGTATTTTCAATGGAATTTCTGCGCTAGCCTGTTGCTACTGACTTTCATCTCGTTTTACGCTTGAACAACTAAATGAATGCTTCAGTCTATTTAACTGAATGAACTGTAATTACATTAAATCATCAAAGCAGTAAAAGAATCTTGTGAAATCAAAAATAGCCACATTAAGCTGTCTCCTGAAGTTTATCGTTGGCTTTAAAACTGTAGCTGTGCATAGAGCCCATTCCCCATAAACAATAACAAGTTTAGGCCTACAATCTTTCTCGTTTAATAAGCTATTTCACTCTGATTTACAGCCCAATAAAGAAGAAAATACTGTTGCAATGCAAGAATTGTTTTAGTAAACAAAAACTAAAACTATTGGACGAAAAACATTTTCGTTAACTGAAATAAAATGAATAATCTCAAGATATGAAAAATTAAAACCAAATAAAACCAACAGTCACTGAAAAATGAACTGAAATAAAAAAATAATCCTTAGCAAAAAATCATTTTCAGATGTCATAAGCACAGATTATGTGACGTAAAATCTGAACAGTGACTGTTTAGAGACATATCTATAGATGCAATTTTACAGACAAACACATCAGTCAAGACCATGATTATATACAACAGCATCTTTTCTATATTTACCTAAAATCGGTTCTAACTTTTCTTCATTTGCCAAACCTTCATTAACTTGGCTTTAGTCAACACTGGATGTGTTCTGTTAAACTACAAGTACAAAAACTAAAACTATATAAAAACTAAATAAAATTGAGTTTACAAAATGAAAACTAACCTTTAATGAAATTAAATAAGATAACTAAAATGAGAAGAATTGAATAGTAACTAGTTCTCTCTCTCTCTCTCTCTCTCTCTCTCTCTCTCTCTCTCTCTCTCTCTCTCTCTCTAGATATATATATATACACTATAATATCTATATATAATCCTATTATTTAAATACTTTATATAGTATATAACTAAAATATCTAAACACCATGACAAGGGATATGACAGTCTAAATATGACAGGGAGCCAATGTAAAGACATTAATATTGGAGTTACATGAAATCACTTAATAGCAAGTCTCAATAGTCTTAATTGCATATAGCAAGTCGCTCTCACCTTAAAGCAGTTCTGAACCAGATGGAAGTTTTCACCACGAGCTGCTCCAGCTTTAGCGTAGTCCTTCAGCAGGACAAAGAGTTGCTTGGTCATCTGTTCGTAATTCTGCTGCACCGCCGGCAGTGGAAATTTCAGAATCCAAATGAAGGCCTGGAGAGCTTCGGTAATCACCTGATGTGCACAGGACACAGGGTTATTTTATTATATTCATACAGTAGCAGGTAACTGACGCTAAACAAATATATAAACATTAAAACGACGAGTAGGACAGACCTTTACATGCATGGAGCTTAGACAGTCCAGGAGGAGAGGAACAAACGGATCCAACATCTCCTTTACTGATGGGACAGATGAGTTGATCTTTGAACTCTTCAGACTACAGTGAAGCAGCTGTAAAATATTATAAGTGCAAAATAATATAAGTGGATATTTGAGAAATTTGTGAAATTATGTGCCATGTAAAACAAACAAATACTTGCATTCAACTGGGATGCAGTATTGAACTAATTAAAAGTGACAGTGAAGACAATGCTTTAAAACATTTCTATTTAAAACTAGAGACCAAGCATGCATGTTAACTCGCCTGATTGTTTGAAAGCTAAGCTACACGTTTAAATTACAGTGATAGAGGAAGGACAAATGATTCAATGCATTTCTTACATTTAAACACACTGATAGGAAGATTCTAGCATGATAACTTGTATTAACAAGTTGCTCATATTTATGATGGATTAACATGCTGCAAATGTTTCTAAAATGCGTTTTTTTAATGGTACCATAAAAAAAAAGAGCAATACATCAAAATTCTTATTAACAACATCAGGCAGTCTGTAGAAAACTTGGCCTTGGGCACCAGTGGACATTTCAGCATGATAACGACCCAAAACATACAGCAAAAGTGGTAAAGAAATGGTTAGCAGACAAAAACATTTAACGTTTTGTAGTGGCCCAGCCAGAGTCCTGACTTAAATCAATCGAGAATCTGTGGCGGGAGCTAAATATCAGGGGGATGGCAAAGTTTTAACCTAACCTGAAAGAGTTTTTCAGCTTATTACTAAAGATGAATGAGCAAACAAACCAGTGGAGACATGCACAAATCTGGTCAGCAGTTATAGGAAGCATTTGATTAATGTAATAGTCAATAAAGGCTTTTCTATTGATTATCGAGAAGGGTATGTATGATTTCGGACATGCAACTTTTTGTTCAAATGTAAATAAAAGATGAGAATTATTTTCTGACCACAATGATGTCTCTTGTACATAGTCTTATTATCTTTTGGGGGAAGCCTGTGTCATTTCCGGTCCAAAAAAACTTGCTGGTTGCATAAAAAAAACTTTTGAGTCAGAATTTGCCATGGGGTATATATAATTTTAGGCTTTAATGTGTATATATATATATACCAACCCTCATTGATATCTTAGGGAGATAGATAGATAGATAGATAGATAGATAGATAGATAGATAGATAGA
>CAIGQZ010031558.1:2642169-2692405 GCA_903798205.1 Danio tinwini | reverse complement strand
ATAATGTATTATTATACTATATACAGCAAATTAATTGAATATTTTTTAATTGCTAACAATTTTACACATCTAAATCTTTATTTTATGTCACTATATTTATGCTGTTACATAAAAAAATTATTTATTAGATTACAATTACTAACATACACATTATATACAAAACACACACTATTGATTATATTTATAATATTTATACATCTTTCCTTTATTTATTTGACTTAATACTATAACGATTACATAAACACACATATTAACTATTACATGAACAGACATAGACACTCATACTCGAACAAACTCGATTCAAGCTTCAAGTTCCAAAAATAGAGACTTAAGAAGAAGGTAATTTCATACATCATAGAGATTTCTGCTGTTAATAAAGTGTAAGGACATTACCTGTATATGCTTCATATGCTCAAAGAAATCAGACTCCAGATCATTATAGTCTGTCAACTGCACCAGATCCCGAAACTCTGCTCGGTTCGGGAAGGTTTTCACCAAACAGGCCAAAACTGTAGTATAATCATTTCGTACACTCTGTAAAAACAACAAACAGGTTGATATGACTGTGTGAAATGCACATGAAGAGATTATACAGTGCCATGCAAGTGCTAGTTTTTACCTCAGTCTTGCTCTTCAAACCCTTTCGCACTGCATCCAGTATCATGTACTGCACAATCTCCTTGTAATGAGCCTCTGGACAGCCTACTTCAGAGAGCTGCTTTATCACAGCTGACAAACACATGGTGCCACTGTCTGCCAGAGACATGTCTCCAATCTGCCACAGAGACACACAAAAAAACATTCAAAACAGTACAGGACAAAAACACTAAGAAAATACATTCAAAAGGAAATAAAGGTCACATTGTGCTATTTTATTTCATTTACTGGGTGTTTTAGAATGTGCCAATATGCTTTAAAACAGTGTTTTTCAAAGGTTTCTACAAAGCCACGCCTTCTGCAAGTCACAAAATGATCCAATTGGTCAGGTGAAAGTACATTGTGATAGGCCAAACTGTATCACTTCACCATAATCACTATTTTCTGCCTTTCAGCCAACAATAACATCAGTTTCAATGAATGATTCTGATAGAGAATCAACATATTTGAGGTGTATCCGGTTTTCAGGCACAATAAGTACAGCAGATGAGAGGGAAAAAGGAAGCAAGCACATATGAGTTTTTAAAAAAAACTGTGCTTGGAGAAACAGAACAAGGATTCATTTTACCATCTAGGGAAGAGTTGTCAAACTCAATTCCTGGAGGGCAGCAGCCCTGCACAGTTTAGTTCCAACTCTAATTAAACACACCTGATGCTTTAGGCTTGTTTGATACCTGGAGATAGGTGTGTTAAAGCAGGGCTCAAAACTCTGAGGGCTGCGGCCCTCCAGGAATTGAGTTTGACACCCCTGATCAAGGGTCTCTGTGCTCTGTTGAACTGCGCCATGTTTATCTATCAAATTAGTATTACTGCATTAGCATGTCATCTAATTCAACTGATACATTTAGATCTAAAACAAGTGACTTAATTAAAAAAAAAAAATTTAAATTATATATATATATATATATATTTTTTTTTTTTTTACAACGCTTGGGTTTTTGGTGGTATTTGCACAAACTTTCATGCCAGTGAAAATGTGTTTCTGAAGTATAAAGGTTGCTGTATTAATAGTGCTGGGTAGAGCAACAACTTTGAGAAAGAAATTTATTGGCCTTTTAGGGCTTTCTTATCCTTAAAATGTCACAACAACACTACAAATGACTGAAGACTTTTAGGATCTCTGAGAGAATAAATCCTTTTAGTGGCAGACCATAAAGTACATACATAAAGAAACAAATGTCCCACACACAAAAAAAAAAAACATTAAAAAGTATCACATGGCTTCTTTAAATCAAAATTCTTGACGTCACCTCTAATGAATGGAAGCAGTTGTGCATGACAGCGGTCAGGTATTTTATATCCATTGCGCTCATCTCTTTAATGTGTCTGGTGGCCTTCTGGAAAGCCATGAGACGCACGTCAAAGTGAATCTCATCCAGATGACGACTGTCAAACGTGTTGAGCTGCAGAAGAAGAAAGGAGATTGTTTTTGTTTGATTGTTTGAGCTTTTTGCCATGCCAGCTACTATGTCAATGGAGAAAATGTATACTAGAGACTGATTTTTTCAATTATTCTTCGCTAACAACTCTAAAACTGTATTTGGTTTAACACTGTTCAAATCTCTTCAAAAGAATGCACTAAATAAAAATGAATTCCTCACAGAATTAAAAGCAACACAATCTAATAAAACATGCCTCACAGTCAACGTGCTTTTACAAACAGAGCATATGGGAGGATCTTCTTTATTAAAAACTAGTGTCATCCTGAAGTGATCCATTCCACAATGGGTTAAATCAATTTGATAACACCATGTATAGAAAATATAAAAATGTAAAGAATATAACAGGATGAATGCATAAAAATATAAAACGTATAGAAGTCTCTTTGATCAACATTGGTTACTAATTTCATGAAGTTTGTAGATTCCATTCACTTTGCCGTTTGTTATTAAGAAGCAAGTAGAGCCGATTAAATATGAACATGAGTGGTAAGTTGTTTCTGATTGCCAATTTACCTGAATGACAATGTCTGTGATGTACTTCAGGTCACTGTTTATGTCTGACAGGGTCTGTGGGGAGAAATACCATCAGAAATGTTTTTAAATACATTAAACAAGTGTTAAAATGGCTGTAAACTGACCTGGAAGGCTGCACACAGAGCCTTGCGTGAAAGTTTGTTTTGGATGACAGAGAAAAGTTTGCTGAAAGGCTTGAGAAATAAGCTGGGATCTGAACACTGCTTCAACAGGTTCTGCACCGTGCCCAAAATGTCCAACTCTGTTTCCTGAAAACAAAAACAAGGTATAACACTCATAAAATAAAATGATCTGACACACAACATTATAATAATATAACAATGCACACTATTTACTATCATACCTGCGCAGTATTAGGTTTGTGAAGGTAAGGAAGAAGCAAACCAACAAGTGTTGAACTCTGCTGCTTATCAGTCACAAATCGACTGATCCTGGAACAGTGGAAAAACATTATCTGAATATTTTCTGCATGTTTTACTTTTAAAGCACATCAACATTTCTTATTATGTGAACCTTCCATGCAAACAGATTACAACGATTATTAAAACATAATGTGAATGGATATTTAAGGTGTGCGTACAAAGAGAGATAAACAGACATACTTTGAGAGGATGTTAAGTTCTTTGCTGACTTGAGCTCTGAATTTCTTCTTCTTGAGGCGTTCGGAGTTCTTCACAAGACTGCTAAGGTAGCGCAGCAGTGCTGGGATGTGAGGAAGCAGCAAACGGCAGCCGATCGTCAAAGAGTCTGCATGAAGAATACAAACAGAGATGTAAGATGTATTTGAAAGGGTGTGATTCATTCAAGCGATCAAATATGATATCGAGTATATAGCTTTTGCAAGATCTGACAGTTCATAAGCACATTATCCTGAACAATGTGAAAAGCACAATATATATGCATATTATTTTCCCCAGTTTTATTTTCAAATATATGTAAACAAATCATATTGCGCAAACGTTAACAGACATTATTGTTTTACTAAACCAAAATCAAACCAAGATATTCTCAATATCAGAAGGATTTTTAAAAAATAAAGCATGCAACTAAACAAATGGACGGTAGATAAAGCAGAAAAGGTCACCTAAGCTTTTTTAAAAGTCTTTGGTGATCCTCTGATACTAAACAGCATTTTCTCAGGGGTGCAGTAGGAAATAAGTGGCTTTATATATTACGCCAATTGGTGAAGTTTTTTCCTCGCTGCTGTCGCCTCTGGCTTGCATGGTTGGGGACATGTAGAGCTGCGCATCGATGGATTACTCTTCCGTGTTTGGACTCTCAGCAGTGAATATTAAACCACACTGACCTGAACTGAACTTAAACTCTGAAAACTGAACTGAGACTTTTAATTCACTATAATCTTCTATGTGAAGCTGCTTTGACACAATCTGCATTGTAAAAGCGCTATACAAATAAAGATGAATTAAATATATCTTTATATATAATTCATTTAACTGAATATAAAATAATGTAGTTACTTTCTTAATATGTCAGCAACTTGGCAAGCAGTTTTAAATAAACAGTAGCATAGTGTAGCATACATTGTGGTTATGCTTGGTCCTTCTTTGGTGCTGTTGAAAAAACCCCCACATCAAACCTGTAGCTCTTTTATGAAATAGTAGTAAAGCACATTTTAAAATCGCAATTTTGATCGGATAAATCCCAATTAGATTTTTTTCTCCAAATCGTGCAGCCTTAACCCTTTAAAGTCTGGTGCTATTTTGGGATTTCCGCCTGGATTTTGCCTACCCAAATTTAAAAGCTTCCCAAATCCACATGCAGAGGTGTAAATGCAAAAATTTGGTATCATTTAAAAAAAAAAACCTTTGATTTGTCATAAAACACTATTGAAAGTATTTTAAATAACTGTATATGTTGTCTGTGTCAAAATAAACACCTAAAAAAAGAGGTGCTTTTTGTATTTTTTTTTTATAAACTCAAATTTGAAAGTATACCTTTTAGGTTCTGTGTGGTCTATGTTGCTGTAAATAATTTTGGTGGTTCCTGCACATGTGTGTAATCAGAGGAAAAAAGAAAAATGTCTCTACCATAATCTATGCAAAAGTTATTGTATTCCAACTGATAAGAGGTGCTATACCATTTTTTTAAATGTATTTTCCGCCTACCAAATTTTGAAAGCCTTCCATATCCAAATGCATTGCTATAAATGAAAAATTCCAGTGTAATTTAATAGAAAACCCTTTGAATTTACATAAGAAACTGCTGAAAGTAATAAAATAATATTTTGATATGTTTTCTGTTTCATTATGAACCACTTCAACATTGGGCGATTATTAACTTTTTTTCTAAAATGCTTTTTTGAAAGGGTGTAGTTTATCTGTTTAGAGATTTTAGCTTCTCCAGACAGTTCTGCTTGAAACCAGCAGAAAGCAGCAAACACTAGAAAAAAGAATTTTATCTCTATCATGTGATATGGCCAAGCTATTACAATTCATCTGAATACTGGGAAAATAACTTTTTGATCATTCATATTAAATAGTACATATTTGCTTCTGCTTAGTTTTACATGATAATAACTATAGTAACATGAGTTTACATTACTTATTTTATCTCCTTTGCATTTTAGGCATCATAACATTACATTAAAATTAGTCAATGACTATAAGATATGAAAATAAACCAATGTTCATTACCCAGCTCGGGTACCCAGTATACTGTGTATTTAAGTCTAAATAACTTTTGTACAGTAAAATAAAAACCGAAGTGATGCATATGTGCATAAAATATAGCTTTTACACTCTCAAACGGAGCCACGTCCGGGGTGTTGCACAACCTGCGGCCTTTAAAAATTAAAGGGGAAGTCGATGACGTCACCGGACCCGCCACCGGGTCCGCAGAGTTTGACTGGTTTAATTATCAACAACACCCACTCATTCATTCATCAATACACTTAATTCGTCAAGGATATACACAATAAACTTATTTCCATTGTGGTCCTTGATGTGAAGTACAGATTATACTACTTAACATTATAAAATGTGACACAACATTATAAAAGTAAATACAAATACACTCTCAGTACCTGATCCGTCACAGCTCTGATCCGGTTCAGGGATCACGCAGTCATTCACAATCAACTCTGTCTCATTCTCCTTCAGCTCATAGTCTGGAGTGTTCAACAAACTCTCGGCTATATCCAAGACTAGAGCAGCAGTGACATCAGAGACGTTTTTGGAGGACAACAGAGCGAAAACATTGAGCAGGACGTCACACTCAGGGTGGCCTGGCTTCTGCTTAGCCAGCAAAGGAAAAAATCTGAGAGGGATTAAAACACAAAATTTAAGTTATAATAACACAAATCACAGTAATAAACACAATAATAACACAGTAATAAAGCCTTTTTAACAATGGATTAGATTTTTTGTGTGCAGTTCTTAGTTTATTTAATCCAATGGATGAATAAATATGACCCTTAACATCAAGCAGGTGACACCAAGACCCTGTCCTAATGAGAGATTCACTGAATCGTCAATTCAAATGATTTGTTCAAACCGCTGATTCATTCAAAAACAGAGCAAGCCACTGTTTTCATGAATGAATTTTCTTGTTTAATACGCAATTTCTCTTGGATATAGGATGTAACATGGCATAAAACAGTGTTTCTCAACCAAATTCTTGAAGGACCACCAACACTGCATGTTTTGGATGTCTCCTTTGTCTGTCACCCCCATTGCAGGTATTTCAGTCTCTGCGAATGAGCTGATGATCTGAATTAGGTGTGTTTGGTTAGAGACGCATGGAAAATGTGCAGAGCTGTTGGTCCTCCAGGAACGTGGTTGAGAAACACTGGCATAAAAGACTACATTAAATCCCATTTCACTTACTTAGCATTTTGGCTCCACACGCGAATTACTTTCAGCAGTGGCGATGGTGCATATGGGCTTTCAGTGGACAGAAGACACACCTAAAAAACACAAACCATGTAATCTACCTATTGAACCGTGTGCATAAACTGGCATAATAACCATTAAAGTCAGCATAAGCAACAATCATGACATACTTTACCTTTTCTCATTTCAGGAAGCTTATTAAAGCTACTAAAGTTATTCAGACAGTTTTCTCACACACCTTAGGCCACACGATGACTTGAAACACAGCATCTAGCTCATCTGCAGTGAAGCTGTACGACTCAAAGCCATCAAAGAAGTCTTGTATGCGCAGAGTCCCAAGGCGCCGCAAGTTCTTCAGAGGATTAATGCAACCAGACTTGAGCTAAAGGAATAGGTAAGAACAGTGAGCTCATGAGATCAGCAACCAAAAGAAAACAGACACAACCACTTTAAAAAAATTGATTAAAGATTAAAAAAAATACTATTCAAAAATTTGATAATGTGCCTTAATACCAAAACCTTTCTGTTGAGAAAAAAAAGACTGAGTATCTGAACAATGAATCCAAATTAACACCAGCTAAATTAAATGCTAAATTTGCAACTACAATTTTTTTGCATTACAAAAAAATGTGTTTGGCTGTATAGTCTTGCCTTAAGTTTTATCTTGCAGGTAAAAGATGAATTGGGATAGATTTCTGCATTTAGCTCACCTGGTCTCTGTGATCAAGAATAAATGACACAGAGGCTGTGATGCAAAGCAGGATCTGCAGTACTTTGGGCAGGTAGATGTGGATGAGATGGCCCAGTTTATGGATGAGCATTTCTATGGTGTTGAGCAGACTGTGCTGACGGCCCACAGGGAGAACAGCAGACAGGTTTGTCTCAGCTACAGCTCTTTCTACTGCCGCCAGGCACGTTCCTGCAAGAAAAATAACATTTTCTGTCTTCAGATGATGCAATTTTATAATCAGTACCTGCTTCTGATATATCTTCCCTTATTTTTAAGCAAAATTAGTAAAAAGAGTCTGTCAATGATACAAAAATGCTTGTCACTACTCTGGAATTACAAATGTGTTGCATATATTGATGTGAAAGTGTGTACTGTTGCTTGCTATTGTTTTAGGTTGGTCAACAGTAAAATTAATCTTTTTTTTATCTTAAAATCAATTTTAAAACCAGACTGTAGTATTAATAATGTCTTATCATATTGCCAATAGGTGTTTTAAGGGTAATGTTATGAATTATCCTTAGGATCATTTTATTATGTCTTAAGTCAATACCTTCAGAATGATGACAAACAGGCTCCAGCAGGAGATCTATGAACATGCCCATTTCCTCTGGCTGGCAGCCTGCCAGGAAGCGCAGCACTATGCCAGTGCGTGAAGCTGTACCGGCCTTACCCTGAAACCTATTACCAACCTTAGGGCACATTCGCCCATACAGTATCCTGTAAAAACAAAGAAAAACTACATTGCAAACCCATAGCATTCATGTTTACAGTAAAAACATCATCAAGGCAATGATATAATTAACAGGCATTACGCATGTAGACACACCTCATAAGCATGGGGATGAGTTGGGGTCTGTGTGATGAAAGCACCACGGATCCTTCCTCAGAGATGTTAAAATGGACAATCTCATCTTTAAAATGCTTGTCCTCTAGAAGTCTTTCCAGATTCTCTCTTCAAAAAAAAACACAATTATTACGGACCTAAAACAGAGCCTTGGGGTACACCGCTACTGCTGCAATTTTTAAAAAAGGTTTTAAGCTATTATATACAGTATATAAACCACCAAAACTACATAATGAAAATGTTTAAAAGACTAGAAAGTGTTTAAAAGTTGTTTAAAGCATTTACAAAGCAAGTTTGTGGTTGGTGAAAATCTTTTATTATAGGCTTAACATTAGGTTGGTGAATGATCTCATCTAGGTATTTTTTTATTCCATGGACCAAACTCTCTCAAAGTAAGCTAGTGATGTGAAACTAATACCACAACAGACTAAAAGACTTTCTGAGGCAATTGGTACATTCAGCAAACCCAGTAGTAAAAGTTATTAAGGTTACCAAAGACATTTTTTGGAAGATACCATCAGTCTCTGCTATACATAAAGCATGCTCCTCACAAACTGACCTAGTTTCTGTATAATAAAGACTTATAAAAAATCTAATGTGAGAACAAGAATGTAATGTGTTGCAGGTCATACTTGTATGGTAGAATACTTGGATCTTTGTATGTCATCAAACAGTCCAAAGCAATTTTCTGGATTTGTTGGTCTTTATGGCACATGAGCTGTGGGTTTAGAGAAAGAGTGCTTTTAGCTGCACATTCAACAAGCAGAACTGAATGTCATACAAATATAAAAAACTAACCTGAATGTACAGTTCACGCAGTTTTTCCTCCATATATAAAGCTCTCGGGTTGGTGAATTTGGAAAAAACCTTCAAGTGAGCAATAAGCTGCCTGTAACAAAATAAACGCAGGTAAGAAATGCTAGTATGTTAGAAATGTGTTTAAGGGCGCTTTCACAAATAGACGTTTGTTTTAAAACCCGGTGCATTTGCCCCTTAGCTCAGTTCGTGTAGGCAAATGTGAAACCCGCAATCGCGATCTGATCCGTGCCAAAATAATCAGTCTGAAAATGAGGAGCTCGGATGAAACAAACTCTAGAGTGGTTAGCTTGTAGTAAGAAAGCTATATGATCCAAGGAACTAAACAACTAGGCTATATCACTGTGTATTATGGATAAGTAATACGTAGGGCCAGACGAAATCTGCAGAGGTTTTTTGCAATTTCTGCAGAGAATTTTGGTAAAAATATGCAGATTTCTGCTGAATTATTTTGGAAGTCTCATTACTAAAACCTTAATATGTGAAATAAAAATAATACCTTTTTAACTTTTATTTAATGTTTCAAATGCAAATCCAATTAGATTCACTTTTTTGGTAAACAAAGCAAGTCTCTACTATGTCTACTAGCAATGTCTACTAAAAGACAGAAAATATTACTTTACAAACTGCTATGTACATAAATTAGATGAACATGTTCATATTAGTCAATAATATTACTGTAATTAATTTAAAAACTGAATAAATTTAGATTTACACACATTAACTCAAGTAAATTAACAGAATTAATGATGGGCTAAAAATCTGCAGAAAATCTGCGCATGCAGATTCCATGTGGGCCTAGTAATAGGTACTTATATGGCTATAAGAAGACAGAATGATGAGTAGAGATATCATTACTACAAATAAAAGTGTGTTTTTTTGTCAAATACAAAAGTGAAAGCATGCTGTCTAACAGAACTATAAAAGAAATTGATAATATCCTTAACTTTTTGGTTAACTTGACTCCTGATATGGAACCGATACATATTTTACAATATTAACAATTAAATTACAGTAGTCTATGTATGAGAAATTTCTACCTCTGATTTATATTTGGTAAAGACTATCTGTCTGTGGGTATCACCATTCAAAATGAAAGCACACCCTTTTGCTTGCAATGTCTCATTTCTCACTGTCATAAATTAAAATAACGACGTATGACAAACAAAAATAAAGCAAACTGGTTAAGCAATGTGAGGAGAGTTTACTCGCACGTGACTTGTTTGGTCCGTGCGAGTAAAGAAACATTGTGAACATCGTGAAGAAACACTGCCGTGTGAAAGCGAACCGCACCATAAACAAAAAGCCACATTATACTAACAATATTAATCCCTGGTTCGGAACAAAACAACTGATCTGCAGGCATGAAAGCACCCTAAGTTTATGTATGTAACTAAAGGATGAAAGACAAATGTTAAAAATAAGATAATCTCTTACTTGGCAGCAGCTGCTCTTGGCATTTTCTTAGTTTGCTTTAAATCTTCCTCTTTCTCTTCTTCTTCCTCCTCAACGTCAGCAGTCACCTCTTCAGCCATTTCCTGCTCTGACGAAGAGCTGCTCTCCTTCAAAAGGTCCTGAGTTGGAGCCACCATCAGGTCAGCAGAGTAGAACTGATTACTGTGAACACAAACACCACAGAGAAATTATAAAGAACTGTCTGAAGACAAAAAGTTGATGAGAAAAACCTCAGACTTGCCTGACGAAGCGCAGAAGTAGCGGGCTGAGCTCTCGGCTGCGCGGCTCCACTCTTTCGGGAAACTGGGCCATTGCTCGCCAAAGCAGGCTGCGGAAGTTACTGAAGTCAGTCCTCTCAGTGGGATTCAGCAGCTGATCCAGCTCCTGCAGAAACAGAACTCCTACATCACCGCTCTCAATCACACTGGTGCCCGGACCTCTGAGCTCTTTTATGGCTTGATGTCTTCCACGGTCTCCCTCCTCATCATCTTCATCCTCTTCCTGGAGCTCTTGCTCTGAGAGAGAGAGATAGAGAGAGTTTTGCATATATCCACATCAGCTTCTCAACATTTTATAAATATCACTTTTTTAGAATAATAATAACAAACTATAACTACAAATGGCTTCTAATGGCTATAACGGCTATAACTATAAGACATCAACAGCAATAAATAATATATAAGATAAAATACACAAATAATAATAATAATAATATATAAATAAAAAGATAAAAATTTTTTGTCATTCATTTTCTTTTCGGCTTAGTCCCTTTATTAATCTGGGGTCACCACAGCGGAATGAACCTCCAACTTATCCAGCATTTGTTTTACGCAGAGGATGCCCTTCCAGCCACAACCCATCACTGGGAGACCTCCACACTCATTCACACGCACTTATACACTACGGTCAATTTTAGCATTCCAATTCACCAATTCACCTGTACCATGTCTTGGGACTGTGAGGGCAACCGGAGCACCCGGAAAAAAACCCACGAGAACACAGGGAGAACATGCAAACTCTACACAGAAATGAGAGCAGGCCCGTGCAGAGGCTTTCAAAGGGGCATGTGCGAACGATCGCAAACAGAAGAGTTGGGGTGGGTTGGCGGTGGTGGATGGCGATCTCGAACTGAAGTTTGAGCTCTTCTGCTCATCTTGGAAGGGCACTTTATATCCCTGACTAAAAAGGGCATGTGCACTGCAAAGGTTGAACCCTATGTGTGCACGTGCCTGCAGCCAAGGCTCAAACCAGCGACTTACTTGCTGTGAGGTGAACGTGCTACCCACTGCACCACCGCATCGCCCCTTAGATTTTTATCTTATATTATTATTATTTATGTATTTTATCATTTAAAGTCTCTTCAGATAAAAATCATCTGATAAAAAAAAAACAGGACATTCCACGTGTATGTTTATTAATTCTGGTTTCTGTTGCACTGTTGACATTTTGGAGGTTCTTCTCTTTTGAGTAAATGTCAATTAGTGAGTCTTATGTGTCAGTTTTTATTATGTATGTAAGGTGTGGCCTTTAACATCTGGCTAAGGGACCACCAATGAAAACTAGTCTTTGGGCTAATTTGGGTACATTTATGTTCTTGGCGAAACGTGCCTTGTGAAATAAATGAACATAACCATATCTTGAGTTATAAAAATTGGCTGGATTGTAAAAAGTTTATTTTCTGAGCACTGATGCCATTCTGCTTGCCATTTGTTAAGAATATAGTCTTTTATTAGTGGCTTTAAATCTGAAGGCTCTTGCTCTGAGAATAAGGATTCAAAAAATAAGATATACAAATAAACAAATTATTATATAAAATCCTGCAACTGAGCCTATTGGACGATAACAAAATATGAATTGAGATGTATGATAACACCAGGGCCATCAAAACCAAAAAGGGAAACGTTTTATATGTTTTGCCTGCTCATTTATACGACAACACTATGTTTGGGACTAACTAATTCAAAGTGAAGTTATTGTTGTGTCTGTGTAAACATCTAAAAAGGAAAGTCACGACGCCAAGCACATGCACAGTATGTGTTTAGGGGAATGCTGATTTAAAGCAAGCACTATCAAAATGGCAACAGATGCCAACAGGGGTAACACAGTGATCCAACAAACTCTGTTAGATTTGTTTGTTGGCGTTCATTTGTGTCGTGTGTATTTTCCGTTACATAGCAAAATACACACAGACACATGCGCCGAGCTACCAACAACACAGTCACCTCCCTATAGGTGCTGTTTACTAACAAGATTACAGTGCCAAATACTGACCTGGCATCCATAACACAGCATTGTTGGTAATAATTGTGATTAATTATTTAAAAAATGTTGTCATGTATATGTGAAATGTTTTTTAAACACAAAGAAAAAAGGTTTTAGTTTTTGGCTAAATCATTGTGTAAACGTGACCTAAATTAGCACCATCAACACAAGATAAATGAGTTGGGATCCCTTGAACTTACCAGCAAGACCATCAACCATCTCCAAATGTTCATAATAGACCTTCCAGAATGACTTATTGTCCATTTCTTTAGCGTGGGACCTGAGCGGATGAATGCACATTAAACCAATATTAAAAACTGAAATAATGCAGAATGAAACAGGAAGCACCGTTGAAGCAATGATTGTTAATAAAGCACTTACTCTAATAGCTCAATAACAGCATCCCAGAGGGGTCGGAAATTAACAAACAGCATCGCAATAAGATAGCGTAGAGGAACCTGTAAAACAAGTAATTTCATTTACAACACAAAACAATGATTTCAGGCACAATTTAATACTTGACATGATGTGTAATGCATTAGCTACCTCATGGAAAGCTCCTTTAGGCAGACAGGCCTGCACCAGATCATGTCGGAGTTTACGAAGGTGTAATAGTTTCTCCCTGTAGTCCTGCACTGTGGCCGGGACCAGCTCTGCTTGCAGACACACAGCAAACACTGTCTGCACATTTGAGCTCTCCTCTTCCTGTAGAAACATGACATGGGTTCTTAATAAATACAAGCATGTTTTTTATTTCACATCTACTGTGATTGGAAAATCTTACCTCTGCTGGTTTAGGAAGATCAGCCTCAAAGTTTGTCATAATTCTGAGGGTCAGCAAGCGAATCTGTGAATACCAAACATAAATGGACACTTCAAAAACGGCATATTCATAACAGCAAGGTCTGAAAAATGAACAAGAAAAAAATGATCATAATTATTATACATTTATTCACTCTCCTTCGGCTTAGCCCCTTATTTATCAGAGGCTGCCACAACGGAATGATCCGCCAACTATTCCGGCATATTTTTTACACAGCGGATGCCCTTCCAGCCGCAACCCAGTACTGAGAAACCCCCATACACACTCTCATTCACACACAAACACTCATACACTACGGCCAATTTAGTTCATCCAATTCACTTATAGCGCATGTATTTGGACTGTGTGGGAAAACTGAGCACCCGGAGGAAACCCACGCAAACACTGGGAGAACGTGCAAACTCCACACTGAAATGCCAACTAGCCCAGGGACGACTGCAAACGACACTCTATAAATATCATTGTGTAACAATAGTTTATATAACAAGAACAATAGACAGGCACATTTAAAGCAAGAGTTTTTGATTACATATTAAAGGACTATTTAAGGATCACAGTGCAGCACCAAAATACTAATTGTCATTTTAAAAATTGTCATTCTTTAAAAGTATGTATCTGTGAACATTATAATCATTAGACTTACATTATAATTTATTTAAAATACAGTGCTCAGCATAAATGAGTACACCCCCTTTTGATATTTAATATGTTTATCCATTTCTCAGTGAATATAGCCAATTAATTTTGGTGCATTATATACATTTGGTGCAGTTATGTCCATTAATATTGGCCACAGCCATATCACCCTGCAGCCAAAGACTTTCGGATGAGACGTTAAACTGAGGTCCTGATTCTCTGTGGCCATTAAAAATCCCATGGTACTTCTCGTAAAAGAGTAGGGGTGTAACCCTGGTGTCCAGGCCAAAATTCCCTCTCGGCCACTATCATGGCCTCCAAATCATGCCCATCCACTGAATTGGCTCTATCACTATTTCTCCACTCCATCTATAGCTTAATTGTGAAGCGCTTTGGGTGTATGGCCATATACGATAAAATGCACTATATAAAGACATACATTACATTACATTAAAGTAAGAGTTTAGTCACCCAACATCTTTAGGAATAAAAATACTATATAAAGTTAATAAAGTTATTGCAAAAAAACTACAAAAAATTAAATACAATTTTATCTATTTTTTTGTTTCTCTTGATTTGTCAAGTTTATTCAAATTTGATTTCACATTTTGTTCTATCATATTAATTTGGGTCTACTAATTTCTGGACTGTGATGGTGAGCTTACTTTTTTTGTTATATTAGTTCCAGTTTTGGCTTTGGTACTGACTAATCTAATATACAGGGTGGGCCATTTATATGGATACCCCTTAATAAATTACATAGGCAATTGCCTTCAGATGACCCCAAAGATAAAAGTCTAAGGGGGTCAGATCAGGAGACCTTGGGGGCCAATGAACTGGCCCACGGCGACCAATCCACTTTCAGGAAACTGTATTCAGGAAACCGCTCCCATTTTATTAAGGTGTATGCACATAAATGGCCCACCCTGTATATAGACAAACATATTATTATAAAGCATCCTATTGAAAATATTATATAAAATATAATAAAAAAAGAGATCTGTAAGGGATGAACTCATTTATGCAGAACACTGTATACCAAAATTAGTATAATCACTTATATGTCAGAATGACCCAGTAAGATTTGTTCTACATTCATTTAAGAGTGAACTAACCCTTTAACAACAACAACAACAACAGCAGCAAGCTTTGAAGGCTACACCTCACCTTGGAAATGTTGGAAGAACAAGTTAAATGCACTATTTGCTACAATTGATGTATGCTAAAATTAGTATAATCACTTCTATGTCAGAATTAGCCAATAAGGTTTGTTCTAGGTCATGGGTCAATTTTTGTGCGAACTAACCCTTTAACAACAGCACCATCAAACTTTGAAGGCTACACCTCACCTTGGAAATGTTGGAAGAAAAATTTAAATGCAGTATTTGGAACAGTTCCAGCAGGGAATCTTGTGAGAGCAGAGCTGAACAGCCGTTGAGAGCCAGTCTGGTGTAGTACAGATCTCCCAACAGCAGCGCCGAAAGATCAGTAGGGAGTTTCCTGTAGCGAACACAAGTTTTTACAAATCAAAATTGCCATGAGAATGCCAGAATCAGATATGGGTGTAAATACTGCAGCACATACTCGATGATGCTCCTGACCAGCTCTACAGGCAGGAGTGTGTGAACTGCAGTCGTCTCCTTGAAGCTGAGCAGGGTGCTTAAAGCCTGACGAGCCACAAACAGACCACCTGTGGAGACAGAAGGATGCTATTAGGACTATATGGAAGATTCTGACATGCATATAAACTCAAAATCCAAATAAGTGACAACTGTGGGATGTAAACTCAGAATTATAAAAATATAAGTATTGTGAAATTGTACAATTCTGTAAAAAATAAAAGACGCAATAAATAGATGTAAAATCAGATGTATACATGGACTTTAAAGGAAAAAGAATCTAAATTGTGAGATGTAAGCTTAGAAAATTTTCAGGAAACATTGTCAGGCAGATTTTCAAGATTGTGAGATACATCAATTTAATAAAACATTATTAAAATGTATTTCATTTGTTTGTGGGAACAGGCTACAATTGAAACAAGCTACAAATCACAAACTTTAACAAACACGCACAGACTGACCTCTTCCCAGAGTCTCACTGCACACCTCCTGCAGTAATCTGTTCAGAAGTGCAGTAACGACTGGGATGACACTTGATGCTTCTAATGGTCTGCAAAACATTAGAATGAATGCATATTTACACAAAAACAGCAAATAACATTTACAAAACAATCACAAATAATAAAAACTACTTTAACTTTTATTATAAAAGAAGTCTGAATGTTATTATAAAAGTATTTCAAATAAATTTTCACGTAAAATCCATTGCAGTATTTATGCTGTAAGCTATTTAACACCCAATGGTTTGTGGGTAATAAATGTACCTGAGATGTGGAAGCAGCACCAGCGCAGCCCAGGCATGAGAAAGATCAGAGAGCGGCAGATCAACAGCGATGTCTATCAGTGACAGTATGAGCTGGGGAACAGAAACCGACTGGTCTCTTTCAGGCCCAGTTGACCTAAAACAGAATTTTTTTTATCAAAAATTTTACAATTTTATGCTAAATTAAGAGCAGAATTTCCCAACCCTGCTCCTGGAGGAACACCAACAGTACATATTTTGGATGTCTCCCTTATCTGACTCATTCATTTCAGGTTTTGGAGTCTCTTCTAACGCTCTGATGAGTTGATTCAGGTGTGTTTGAATAGGAAGAGGTTGAAAATGTGTACTGTTGGTGTGCCTTTAGGAACAGGGTTGGGTTAGAGGTTCTCTGATCAACATCAACATATTCCTAAGCTCTGTAGGCTCTTTTCTCATAAGCATCTCTGCTTTAATATTGAAAATAATTGCTGTGAGTGTGCTTATATAAAATACACACACATATATATATATATATATATATATATATATATATATATATATATATATATATATATACATATGCATACATAGTTGCTACTGTTTAAAAATTGTAATTAACTATTTTGTTTGTGATAGTAGTCAATTACACTAAAGTTTGCATTTATTTGATCAATCCAAATTTATAGTGTGGAATTTCTGTTTGGTAAAGACATTTATTACTGTAAATGCAAGTGGATGTCAAGCAAAAGGTATGCTTCTGCTAGAAGATACTCTATATATATTTTTAATTATGTTCTATATAAATGCAGCCTGTACTGTTGCTCCAGACGAATTCAATGCATTAAAAACTGCTGAACAGATCATTCCTATAAGTATTGATTCCACCGTGCAAATCTTTAAAGCACTTTTAAATTATTAAAAATAAATAAAAAGTGCACAGAAATTTTGGTCAAATGTTTAAGCAAAACAAATGAGTCCAGCTCAAACCTGGCAGCTTGTCCAGTAAAGACCAGTGGGTATTTCTCGAAAGCCATGGAGCCGTCTGTGGGTGGCGGAGCTTTGGCCAGAATCAGCCCAACTAGCAGCTCCAGAACCAGCTGTCGGTTCACAGAGTCCGCCATGCAGAACAGCTGCTCCAGATACTGCAGCAAACTGGGCAAAAACAACTGGAGAAACGCACCAACATTAAAACAGGTGCTTTCACACACTTTCACACTTTCAGCCTGGCTTACACTGACCTGCTCAAACTGTTTCATGTCAAACATCTCTTTGGTAAACGACAATATGAGGTCTCGGTCCATCCCACTATTGAAGATCTGGAAAACAGAAAGTGAGGTCAAATTATTTACAACACTATGGAGAGATTTTATAAGGGCCTAAATGCTTAGATTGTGTCTAACTGAATAAAATAAGGACTTAGTTCTGTATGACTTGGGCAGATAATAACGTGTTTTTATTTATTTGTATTTTAAAATCTTTTAATTTTTTTGGTTGTTTTTTTTTCTGTTAAAATTGTACAAACAGGAATATTTTTAATAGACATGCAGGATTATGAGAACCCTATTTTTAAGGTGTTTATACTTATAATTCAAGCTATTCCTAAACATACTTAAGCAACTCATACAAATGTATTTATGTAATCATATCTATCTGATTATTAATAGCAACCAGTACATATATTCATCTATTGTAAATTCAAAGCTAATACAACCTGTATATAATGTTCATGGTACATCCATCTATAAATATCACCATAGTTTTTCTATAATTGCACTTTATAACTCATACCTATATCCTGCACTTGCTGCTACTGCACTCCTGGTTAGACCTAAACTGCTAAATCTAATCTACTTGTATGTATATTGACCTGTACAAATGCTTCAATAACAATATAATTAAAAAAAGAAAGTGAAAGTGGTAGAGAAGAAATGGAAGGAATGTTTTAATTTAATTGTGGTACTTTTATTTATATTTATCTGGAAAAAAAAGAAAGTTATATCAACAGGAAATCAGATAGATAAAATGTTGCTTTAGGTGCATATTAAACAAACCTTTTTCACCAGTTCATGGACACTGCTGGCAGGTATGGCCAGATTTTCACCCATCAGAAAAGACGAGGTCACCTGTAAAAGCAGCCTGCAGCAGGAGTAGGACAGACCTGATGTCTGAACGGTCTGAAGAAGTGTCTAAATATATCAAAAACATCAGAAATATTTCATGAAAAATGCTGTATTTGGGTGACCCAGTAATACACACAAACAACACACACACAAAAACATACACGATCACTGACACAGAATATATGATATATGACAGAATACACAACGTATGGCAAACACAGAACACATAAACAGTAATAGAACAGAAATAAATAAAAGGATGGTGTAAACAGTATTGACAATCATAATAATATTGGTAGTATTAAAATAGTACTTAGCATTCAAAGTCATAATAGGAATATAAATTATTAATACCAAGGTTTGTGATGATGACAGTGATAATCTGTGACAATGGCAACAGTGCACTGCAAACCTTGATTATTATTAATATTTTGATGACACTGCAAACAAATGCTTATCTTACTTAGATTTTTCTTCCTTAGATCTTACCTACAACATATAGTAAACACAACATATAGTAAACACAACACTTAAACAGCAACAAAACAGAAATAAATAAAAGGATTGTGTGCAAACAGGAATAACAATCATACTAACATTAGTAATATTAAAATAGTACTTAGCATCCATAGTCAGAATAAAAATATCAATAATAATACCAAGGTTTGTGACTATAAAAGTGATAATCTGTGACAAGAGTTTTTGTCTTGTTTCTAGTCCAAATATCTAAAAATTCTTACATCAAGAAGTCTTGTTTTAAGAAATAATAAGTGAAAGAGTTTTAAGTAAAATAATCTGGCAATGGGGTAAGAAAAATAATTAGTTCTTCATTTTGATATAAGATTATTTTGCTTACCCACTGGTCCCATTATTTAGCTTGTTTTAAGGAAAAACTTAATTTTGACATATTATTTCCTAATACAAGACAATTTGTTTTGATTGTTTAGAAAATGCTTCTTGATTTAAGAATTTTTAGATATTTGGATTAGAAACAAGACACAAAATCTAAGTAAGAAAAGCATTTATTTGCAGTGTGATATTAATAATAATCAAGATTTGCAGTGCAATGTTGCTGTTGTCACAGAATGTCACTTTCATCAATCATTTATTCATTTTCTGCCGCTTTTCCAGTGTAAGCCGCGGGGGTAGCAGTCTTAGGAGAGAACCCCAGACTTCCCTCCCCTCAGACACTTCCTCTAGCTCCTCTGGGGGATCCCGAGGCGTTCCTAGGCCAGCAAGGAGACATAGTCCCTCCAGCATGTCCTAGGTCTTCCCCGAGGCCTCCTCCTGGTGGGACATGCCTGGAACACCTCCCTATGTAGGCATCCAGGAGCCATCCGAAACAGATGCCCGAGCCACCTCAGCTGACTTCTCTCGATGTGTAAGAGCAGCAGCTCTACTTCGAGCTCCTCCCGAGTGTCAGAGCTCCTCACCCTATCCATAAGAGTGCACCCTGCCACCCTTTGAAGGAAACTCATTTCGGCCGCTTGTATCCGAGACCTTTCCTTTCGTTCATGACCCAAAGCTCATGACCATAGGTGAGAGTAGGAACGTAAATTGACCGGTAAATTGAAAGCTTTGCCTTTTTTAGCTTAGCTCCTTCTTTACCACAACGGACCGATACATCGACCGCATTACTGTTGCCGTTGCACCAATCCGCCTGTCAATCTCACGTTCCATCCTTTACTCACTCGTGAACAAAACCCCGAGATATTTAAACTCCTCCACCAGGGGTAAGGACTTTCCTCTAACCTGGAGATGGCAAACCCCCTTTTTTTGGTGGAGCACCATGGCCTCGGACTTGGAGGTGCTGATTCTCATCCCAACCGCGTCACACTCGGCAGCAAACCGCCGCAATGCATGCTGAAGGTCCATGTTCGATGAAGCCAACAGAACAACATTGTCTGCGAATAACAGAGATAACATCCTGTGGTCCCTGAACCGGACCCCCTCCAGCCCGAGGCTGTGCCTTGAAATTCTGTCCATAAAAATTATGAACAGAATTGGTGACAAGGGGCAGCCCTGCTGGAGTGCAACATGCACTGGAAACAAGTCTGACTTATTGCCGGCAATGTGAACCAGACTCCTACTCTGTACATACAGGGACGAGCCAGCCCTTAACAGAGCGCCTCTGACCCCATACTACCAGAGCACCTCCCACAGAATGCCATGAGGGACACGGTCGAACGCCTTCTTCAAGTCCACAAAACACATGTGGACTGGTTGGGCATACTCCCATGAACCCTCAAGCACCCTTGGTGAGGGTATAGAGCTGGTCCAGTGTACCACGGCCCGGTACCACTTTCATCATAACAAACATTAATATTATTATTAATATTATTATGACTATGAATGCTAAGTACTATTTTAATACTACCAATATTAGTATGATTATCATTCCTGTTTACACACAATCCTTTTATTTATTTCTGTTCTGTTGCTGTTTATGTGTTCTGTGTTTGTCATATGTTGAGTATTCTGTGTTGCGTTTACTGTATATTCTGTGCTTTTGCACTCTTAAGAAGAAGAAACAGTAAAACACACCTCACAGACAGACAGTGGTTTTGTGATCTTTGCTCCTTTGCGATGCTCTACAAGTGTGTGGTAGATGTACAGAATCCTCTCCAAGTGTGTGTTGGCCTGCTCCGCGTCGCTTGAGTCTAACTTTACAAGAACGTCTTTCAGAGAGTCCTGCAAACCAAAGAAATTTTTAGCATGTTAAAATATACATATATAGAGATTTATATATAGTTGAAGTCAAAATTATTAGCCCTCTGGAATTATGAGCCCCCTATCTATTTTCCCCCAATTTCTGTTTAAAGATATCTCAGAAAGATGCTTTTTTAAACACATTTCTAAACATATTAGTTTTAATAACTCATTCCTAATAACTGATTTATTTTATCTTTGCCATGAAGACAGTAAATAATATTTTACTAGATATTTTTCAAGATACTAGTATTCAGCTTAAAGTGACATTTAAAGGTTTAACTAGGTTAATTAGGCAAGTTAGAGTAATTAGACAAGTCATTGTATAATGACGGTTTGTTCTGTAGACTATTGTAAAACCATATTGCTTAAGGGGGCTAATTATTATTATTTTTATTAAAAACTGCTTTTATTCTAGCCGAAATAAAACAAATAAGACTTTCTCCAGAAGAAAAAAATATCATAGGAACTACTCTGAAAAATTCTCTCACCTGTAAAGAGTCCCACAGGACCAGCAAGTTCTCCTTATCAACGTAGTTAGCTGATGATTCAACCATGTGATCCAGAGCGTCTTTAATGGAATCCCAAGGTAAATCAACATCCTGTTCAACTGCTGGGCCAAGTTTCCTCAACACCACTGGAAGAGCCTGACAAACCACAGTACAGACATTAAAAACAGTTCATCCACAAAAGAAAATTCAAAACAAGTCAAAAGAAGATATTTTGAGGGTTTTTACATCTTTTTAAGTCAAATCTAAGCACTTTCCATGTGCATTTTTAATAAGTTAATTTACATACACATGCATACTTCATTACATTATATGAGACGCTATTTGTCATAGCATCTAAGAATATATATTTTTTTTGATTGCATGTTTGCTCAAAGCCCAACATTTTATATTTTATATTGATTTCTCACTCAAGAAGCAGAGTTGCATTTCTCACTCAAGAAGCAGTAATAGCCATCAATTTTGTCTTTTCTCATTGCTTAATCAAATTACAGATAAAAATAAATAAATAAAAACACAGGCGGGTCACACTACAGGGATGTGTGCAGACTTCAAAGTTTTCATTTTATGCAAAAGCATAGAAAGGTTAAAATTACGGGAGCAATGCGGGAAAATATTTACGAAATGATAGCGGGATAGAATGGTAAAATACTGGAGAATCCCAGCAAAAACAGGAGGGTTGAAAGATATGTTTACATGTCTGTACTGCACTTCAATAATGCGACTAAAATAGGCATACTCCACATGTCTTACTTACATTTTAGTTCGATTATGACTATAGTCAGATTAAGGTCATCAAAAATCTCGGTTCACATGGCAGACTTTTAAGCAGAGTATTGTCTCAATCATATTAAATATTGTTTCTATATAAACGTACTCGCTGACAGTGTGAATGTGTCTGCATTTGTTTTGTTTTCTGTGATCTTACCGTTGTGGCACAGGAGTGGAACATGTTACGAACTCCTCGAAACATCTCAAAGATTAGCTGACCTGCTCCTCTGGCCTTCTGAGGATGCTCTGACAGGTTGGAGAACATGAGAGTGAAGAGCGCTTCATAATCGGACACCTGTGGTACCAAAAAACAAACGCATTTAGCTGAGAACACAGAGGATGAGATGAAAATAAACTGAGATGTTAAAGACTGACCTTTCTCATCAAAAAAGAGAAGCTCTCTGCAGCAAAGTTGCGGATGTGTTCCTTCTTGTGAGCCAGAAGTCCACTGTAAAGACTGATGCAAAATAAAAGCGTGATCAATAATCCTAGAAACTTTGAAAGAGATACTTTTACTAACGTTTATTTAAACTATTGCAATTTTTATCTCAGAATTTTACCCTTGGCTACACAGTGGCTCAGTGGTTAGCCTTCCCACAGTCCAAAGACATGCACTATAGGTAAACTGAATCAACTAAATTTTAAGTTAAGTTGTCGGTTCGATCCGCTGTAGCTACCCCTGATAAATAAGGAACTAAGCCAAAGGGAAATGAATGAATGAACAAACCACACAATTCTTGAGTTTTTTTGAGAATAACTTAACTGATTGTGTGGAAACCAGCATTTCTTAGTGTACTTTACTGACATTATCTTGCAGTATTTCTCACCTGTATATCTTGTCCATGTCCTTCACCATCATCCTCCACAGGTATTTATACAGGTACGACAGACATGTGAAAACCCATTCCAGCACCTCCGTGTTCGGTGTGTCCAGTATAGACGTGATGATGACGAAGAAGTCTGGGAAATGGGGATAAAAGTCCATCTGGAGGTCGCGAGCCAGTTGAACCACAAGACTGAAAGCAAGAGTGAAGTTAGCATGGCTTTATACAGTTGAAATCAGAATTATTAGACCCCCTGTATATTTTTCCCCCAATTTCTGTTTGACGGAAAGACGAATTTGATTTATTTTATCTTTGCCATGATGACAGCACATAATATTTAACTAGATATTTTTCAACATACTATTATTCAGCTTAAAGTGACATTTAAAGGCTTAACTAGGCAAGAATAATTAGGCAAATCATTGTATAACGACGGTTTGTTCTGTAGACAATTGAAAAAAAACATACATAAGGGGGCTAATAATATTGACATTATAGTATAAAAATATATAGAAACTGCTTTTATTCTAGCCAAAATAAAACAAATAAAACTTTCTCCAGAAAAAAAAAATATTATAGGAACTACTGTGAAAAATTCCTTATTAATAGAGGATATCAGCAGGGAGTATAATATTGACTTCAACAGTATATGGAGGACTAAGAGTGTCAGTTAGAAATAAAACGAAGAATCAAATGTAATAACTGAAGCATAAAAATGTATATAAATAAATCACTTAAATGAACAAACAATAGAAAAATAAATAGACATATTTAAATGTGTTTATTTACATTTTTAAATGCATTTAGATAAAGCAATAAATCAATGCATTAAAAAATAATAGTTAAATGTATAAATAAATAGACAATTTTATAACTGTTTATTTAATTATTGTTTTAAAATGCGGATTAATCCAACAGTTAAATTATATTTCTAAATCATTTTAAATATCTCATTTTTCACTCCTGGTCCTTCATATTTATAGGCTGGTTTATTGGAAAAAAAAAAAAAAAGGATTGAAATCTTACTCCAGAAGAGGCTGGTGGGCATTGCTGTTCTTCACTGACAGGTGGACCTTGAGACTCTCCACAACAGTGTTTTGGTGAAACACCAGCATGTTGAAAGACTGTGTTATGCCAATCACCTCTCGGAAAAACTTCTCTGTTGAACAGACCCTTGGATTAATACTGAAATCAACTCACTTTAATTACTCTAAATCAGCTACTATATATTATATTATTTTTAATGATGGTCAAAGCATAATCGTGATTAATCGCATTTAAAATAAAAGTTTGTTTTGACATAATATATGTGTACTGTGTATATTTATTATGTAAATATAAATACATGCAAATATTCAAGAAAATGTTTATCTTTGTATATAAAATATATATGCATGCAATACAAACTCTGTATGAATATAAATATCTGTTACAAAATTCATACATTCATTCATTAGAAGTCGCTTTAGTAATCAGGGGTCGCCACAGCGGAATGAACCACCAACTTATCCAGCATATATTTTATCCAGCAGATGCCCTTACAGCTGCAACCCATCACTGGGAAACACCCATACACTCATTTCACACACATACAGTATAGACAATTTAGCTTACCCAATTCACCTACAGCACATGTGTTGGGACTGTGAGGGATGTAAGATTTGTATATTTGTATATGTCAAAACAAACTTTTATTATGGATGTGATTAATTTTTGCACAGGATTATTTACATTTATTATTTACATCTTGTTAAATGTCTATATATTTTAATATGTCCATAGTATTTTTTATTTCAGTTATTTTCAGGGTTCATACACAGTTTTACTACTAAAATTCCATGACTTTTCCAAGACTTTTCAAGTAAATTGTCATGACCTAATGTTTCACGCAATGTCTACATATGCATTGTAAAAGAAAAGCAATGCATGTTCAAATGTATTACAGCATATCGTAAAACACGAAGCAATCTATTTAGTTTAAATTTATATATATATATATATATATATATATATATATATATAATGTAAAATTGATTTAGATAATGCTTACACCGCACTAGTAATGTGAGAATATGTGATTGGCCAAAAACAGAATAGAAGTCAAGACAACTAACTCAAGGTTTCCGCACCAAAATGTATTAAAAGATAAGAGAATTTTAACAGCGCAAATTTTTTTGTAACGTAGTAGTGCTTAATGTTTAACCCTTTAAGGCGACATGCTGACTGACCGACAGGTGCGTGATGCGTGAGGCCAGCAAACATGACATAGGTTTCAATTATGATGAACACAGTTTCCAGAATTATACTTTATAGATAACGGTCTATGTCCCTGCATACAACAAACAAAGACTTAATCTTGCTGGAGTTTAAAGTCGTTTCACTCTTACTTCAGTCTTACTTTCACTCTTACATACTGTCTATTGGAGACATTCATAAATATTCCTAGCAAATCTAATAAACGTTAGAGACATACTCCCTACATAAATGCACTAAATCGCACTTCAGCCGTGTTTGTTTGAGAGCGCGCAAGAAAATCTGCAGTTGAGCAGTGTATATTTAAGGGCGTGCAAGAAGTTTTGTGCGCAAACAGAGAAAATCGACGCGCAAGCAAAGAGATTTGCATGCTTGTATTACATAAATGCGCTCACGACATATGTCATTAAAATAACGCCATAGGTAGATCTGTGTGAAAGGCCTGCCGCCACAGCTGGAAAAAAAACCTAGAGGAAACACTGTAACCTATATTCAAGAATACAGATATTAGTTTTCCATGACTTTTCCAAAACTTTGTGGATTTTTCTAAAACTTTTCCAGGCCTGGAAAATGCCATGTCAAAATTTTATGACTTTTCCAGGTTTTTCAAGCCGTATGAACCCTGTATTTTAGAATAAAGCTAAGCGAAAAATGGAAGAAATCTGTCTTGACAATAAGATGACATAAACGTACGCATTTCAGTTAATTTCACGTAAAGAAATGAATTACTTATGGCTGTAACTTTAGCATTTAGTTATTTTTATTGCATGTAGTAACTTTAATAGTTTAAAATAACGCAGCAATACTTACTGAAGTGTTCTGACAGATTCAGGTCTTTCCATTTGATCAGGGCTTCATAAAAATAAGTTTCCACCTCCTGAGAAATGAAGCAGGATAATTATATTACTAGTTATTACATACTAAACCAAGTGTTAAGATTGGTTTAAGTTAAGTCCATACCTCAGCATAACTCCCAGTCCTGTCAATGCGATGAATGACATCGATGTTTACTTTTGCGAGCCTCTCAGAAAACGTGACAAACTACAATGAAGTATTAAACAAAGAATACAGGTCATAATGAGGGAGCGGAAACTTGTTAGCATTATAATAGCTGTGTGATGTATAATATACTAAACATTTAACACGTACAATAACAAACATGTAATATTTTTATATATACAATATCGTTTAATATACATGTATTGGCAGGTTAAAGCTGCAGTCTCCAGCATGCGTTGCTTTATAAACTTACGCGAAAAGTGTTTTCCGATTTATGCGATGCGGGTTTAGCTTTGAGCTTCATTTTGTTGTATTTTCAGACGAGCAAATACAGAAATTATGTGAACGTTGTGACTTTAATAACTATATATTTGTTATCAACGGCTGTGGAATTGTTGATACACATGCCGCATCAGGGAGCCGCCATGTTGAATGAAGCATTATGGTTACAGTGTTGACTCTAGATGTTTTTCAAAATAAAAGTCTTGTTACTACGTTTAGAAGGGAACCAAGATATGATTTTTATCTTATTTTATTATAGATATTTTATACTTTCATAGTCTAACTTTATGTACTAAATTAAATTATAGAAAAAAGGTCAATTTTTTATAAAAACACAAATCTACTAAACACAACACAACACAAATTCTACTAAAAATAAAAAACTAAAAGCAATCATAAATTAATTAATTAATAAATAAACGAAATCTTCTTATAAAACCTAATGCTTTAAAAAAATCATATTTTATTTCAGCAAGCAGACTGGAAAACTTTATTTTCATTTTCTAATAAAAAATGTTAACAAATGTAACACGAACACATTTTATTTTCCTCATTTCCTAATAATATCAATCATCATGCCATTTTTACTAAACAGCTGACAATTGTGCTAAATTATATATATATATATATATATATATATATATATATATATATATATATTAATTCTAGATGTTACTAATATACCACTCTATTAATAAAGCTGTTTTATTATTTTAACACACAAAGTTAGCACTGGGTGGTTAAGCACATTATGCTTTCCTTTGATATAAATAGTGAATGAATTGCCAATCTAAATTTCAGATATACACATTATCAATATAGTTACAAAAACAAAACACACTCCAGACTGACTGCAGTGAGTGGAGGATTGAATGTGAGGGACGGATGAAGACAATCATGCAGATCCAGAAAACAAAAATTACAAATTCATGAGCTGGAAGAGTCAGCGTGACTGAACACACTGCAAACGGAGACGTCAGAACAAACATCTCAGTCTCCAAACCAAGATCCAACCTTCGATGAGACATTCCTGATGCTCACTCATCCATTTAACAACAGAGGCTTATTTAAGGTGAGACACTCTTTTTTTAAGTGACCTGTTAGTTTACTTATACACTTAATAGACAAATATACTTCATTAAACATGTACACATAGACATCACTTACATGCTAAAAACTTGCAGCTTAACTATGTTGGTATATAATAACTTATATTTGATTGTAACTTTCATTTAATTTGAGTGTAATGCAATAATGTGCACCTTTAGTAAAGCTGCTTTGAAACAATAACTATTATAAAAAGAAAAAGAAAAGCGATATACAAATAAGCTTGAATTAAATTAGTTTTGAAATTTTGGGCTATCAGTGTAATGTAAAGAAAACACCCAAAATACATGTTCATGTGTTTCTTTTGTCACACTTTTTCAATCTTTCAATTGCAATAGATGCATTTTAAAGGGTGTTTTTATGTTAAAAAAAGAAATAAAATCTTGATATAATTATTGTATAAGTCATAAATCTCTGTAGCTCTTATATACACCAAACTTCAATTTTATTTGCTCATATGTATATTATTATATTATTAATTTTATATTAAAAAATATATACATAATAATTTTTATTAAAACATTAATCTTTGTTGCTTATATACACCAATTTTATTTACTCATATGCATTTTGTGTGTGTGTGTGTGTGTCTGTGTACAACATATCATTCTACAAAAAAAAAGAAAGAGTATTATGGAGTGATTAAAAGACATTCACAAAATCCCCTCTGTAAAAACTCTTTTGACTGTAATATGTAAAAAAAAATTACGATGTACTTAAATTACCCAAAATGTACATGTCATCAAATGTCTCATTTGCATATTCAAATGTAACCTTTTTGAAACTTGTAATATAAAAAATGTTTGCAATTGTTCACGTCAGTGTTACTTAATTGATGTTCTATGAACCCGGTGTGGTCTTCTGCTGCTGTAGCCCATCTGCCTCAAGGTTGGATGTGTTGTTCAGAGATGCTCTTCTGCATATCTCGGTTGTAACAAGTGGTTATTTGAGTTACTCTTGCCTTTCTATCAGCTGGAACCAGTCTGGCCATTCTCCTCTGACCTCTGGCATCAACAAGGCATTTGTGCCCACAGAACTGCCGCTCACTGGATATGTTCTCTTTGTCGGACCATTTTCTGTAAACTCTAGAGATGGTTGCGCATGAAAATCCAGGTAGATCAGCAATTTCTGAAATACTCAGACCAGCTCGTCTGGCACCAACCACTATGCCGCATTCACTTAATCACCTTTCTTCCCCATTCTGATGCTCAGTTTGAACTGCAGCAGATCGTCTTGACTGTCTGCATGCCTAAATGCATTGAGTTGCTGCAATGTGATTGGCTGATTAGAAATCCTGTTTTTTTTTTAAATAATCTGTTACTAATTTAAACAACCTGTGCCCCCCCCTTTTTCCATTATTTTAGTTTTTTCCTCTAAATTAAAAACAAAGATATAAATATGATTGTGATGTTATATTGTCATATTTTTATTACATCTCAATAAAAAGACTGTTAAAAAATACATGTATACCGCATCTTTTAAGACACTTATGTAAATTGCACAATGCTATATTGTAATAAAAATCTAAAATAATATATATTTGTTATAGGCAATTTAAAAAATATATTAATTATAATTATTTTATATTTTCCAAATGCTGTTTAACAGATTTTTTTCGACACATTTATAAAATAATACTTTTAATAAGTAATTTCTATTTACTAACTTATTGCGTCTGTCATGATGACAGCACATATTTAACAAGTTATACAGCAAGATATTAGCATTCAGCTTTAAATGCAATTTAAAGGCTTAACTCGGTTAATCAGACTTACTAGGAAAGTTATACTTGCAACTTACTTGTACCCAACTTGAAAAAAAAGAAGCTAAATAAGTATGTTTTTAAAAGTGGTTTAAAAATCGATAGTCATAGAGCCATTCTAATTTCAAAGAGGCAAAGTGTTCCATAACCGAGGACCTGCCACAGAGAAAGCTCTGTCCCCTCTACGCTTCAGTTTGGACTGAGGAACTAAAAGATGATTTTGATCATTTGATCTAAGAGATCTTACGGGAGTGTAAAAATGCAACAGCGCTGAGAGATAGATTGGGGCTAGACTATGAAGGGTTTTAAATACCAGTAAATGCACTTTAAAATCAGTTCTGAATTGGATGGGCAGCCAATGGAGACCCCTTAGAAGAGGGGTAATGTGGTCATGTTTGCTATTATTAGAAATTAATCTATTAAAAATTGGTCAAAAATGCCACAGAAAAGTGAATTGCAGTAATCTAACCGTGACGTAATAAAAGCGTGGACAGCCATCTCTAGTGTGGTGGGATTTAAGAAATGTTTGACTTCAGACAGCAAAGTGGAGTTGATAAAAACTGGAGCCAATAACTGAACTGATATGTTTGTCTAGTTTCAATGTCTCATCAAGGATGACACCCAGTTTTCGCAAACAGAAGGCAGATAAGCAGCCCAGATCTTGGGATGTGGCCTGAACGTGATCAGTAAGGCTGAAAACAATCACCTCTGTCTTATCATCATTTATTGTTAAGAAATTGTGGGGTAGACAGATTTTAATCTCATCTAAGCACCTATGTAAGGTACTAAGAGCAAGAGAGTCATTCCTATTTATACAGTAAGTAAAACTGCCTAAACGATGCTGTCAAACCTGCTCCGTTAGAATGCATCTTACAATGTAAAAACATCATTTATATATTTAAAGAAATTTGTAATCTTTCAAATGCAAAAAAATAAGTATGCTATAAAATTCTTGATAATAAGTGAACTAGTCCTTTAAATGTGCCTTACAACATTCATATTAATTCTTGATCATAAATCACAGCATGTTTATTGTCTACAGTACAGTCTCCTCCAGTGTGAATGCTTTGGCTGCAGTAACTGTAACAGATGTGCTGCGGCCGTACCTCAGTCTGTCAGAAAAGCAGCTGTCCTGGGCTTCAAAGGCCATGAGTGAGTAAATACATGCCTATTAATCAGTAATCAGTGACTCGATCAACTAAACTAGATGTTTTTTTTTCTAATAACAGGTTTGTTTTATGGTGCGCTGTGCATCAGAATGGCTGGCATTGCGTCTTTGATGGGAGGGATGCTACAGGTGGGTTATTGGTCAATTTTGTAAAATTATGAATGCACAGAGTGGCGTAATAAAAAAAAATGATATCTAATTTTTTTCAACAGGCCGCTTTCAGTATTTCAGGAGTGATTGGTGGACCTCTGCTAGGCCTATTTTCTCTTGCAGTCCTGTTTCCTTATGCCATCTCAAAGGTGCTCAGATTTTAATATGAAAAAGAAAAAATACAATACATAATTAAAATTAACGTAGAACATGAATCATTTGATCATCCTTTTTTCTACTGAACCCAAAAGAAGTTAATCTAAAGAAAGCTGAAAATGTGTAACCATTTACTTCCATGTAGGAAAAACAAATACTGTGGAGGTCAATGGTTACAGGTTTTCTGAATATATCTTCTTTTGTGCTGAGGAGTAAGTGAAACTATTTTTCGAACAAGTGAAAAGAGAAGTAAATGATAACAGAATTTTTCAATTTTGGGTGAACTATCCCTTTAAAGATTACAGTGCCGCCCCAAAATACTTATTAATGGAGAATAATTTTAGAATGAGTCCAAACAGCTGATAATCCACAACAATGAACATATTGTAAAGTGAAAAGCTGCTATACTAGAAATCTATCCATTCATTCATCATTCATTTTCTTTAGGCTTAGTTCCTTTTTTCATCAGGGGTCGCCACAGTGGAATGAACTGCCAATTTATCCAGCATATGTTTTACACAGTGGATGCCCTTCCAGCTGCAATCCAGTACTGGGAAACATCCATACACACTCAATTCACACACATACACTACGGCCAATTTAGTTTATTCAATTCACCTATAGTGCATGTCTTTGGACTTGTGGGGGAAACCGGAGCACCCACAGGAAACCCACGCCAACACAGGGAGAACATGCTAACTCTACGCAGAGGGATTACATTAAGGAAATTAAAAAGACATCTAAACAACCAACCCATAATAATCCATAAAACAATTACTTCTTATAAGTTATTTTGAAGATGTTGGTAAAGTTTTTTTGGTTCAGCAAATAACATGCTGTAAATATTCCTAAATATTAAAAATAAGAGCCTGTACTAGCATAAAGGTTGACGTGTATTAATTTTTATGTAGAAAAAAAATTAGAATTTGTTGAATTCCTATAACTAACATGCAAAAGATATAGCCCTTTTCACAGTAATTTGCTGTATTCATGCTGCCTGCTTTCACAATAAAATCCTGAATACAACATATTACTGTGAATTTCATGATTAAATCCTGTGAAGTGGTACTACGGTGAAAAATTACAGTAACGTGGAATTCTGGGATTTTTTTATAGCGTACCAAAATCCGGCATTCAGTTTCACAATAAAATCCTGAATACAACATATTACTGTGAATTTCATAGTTAAATCCTTAAAAGTGTGATATTAATGCAATTTACTGTGAAAATTTACAGCAACATGTTGTGAAATTCTGGGAATTTTTAACAGTTAACCAAAATCCAGCATTCAGTTTTCACAATAAAATCCTGAATATAACATATTACTGTGAATTTCATGGTTAAATCCTGTTTATGGGATACTAATGTAATGTACTGTGAAAAATTACAGTAACATTAACAGTTACAGTAAAGATGTACCAAAATCCTGCATTAAGTTTTTATAATAAAATCCTGAATACAACAAATTACTGTGAATTCCACAGTTAAATCCTATTAGGTGATATTAGTGTAATTTACTGTGAAAATTTATAGTAACATGTGAAATTCTGGGAATTTTTAACAGTTAACCAAAATCCAGAATTTAGTTTTCACAATAAAATCCTGAATACAATTACTCTGAATGTCATGGTTAAATCCTGTAAAGGGATACTAACATAATGTGCTGTGAAAAATTACAGTAAGTTACAGTAAACCACAATCCAGCATTCACTAAAAAAACAGTACTTGATTATTGTGATGATTTTATCAGCTGTTCGAACAAGTGATGCAATGTTAGATTTTCTGTCCTAAAAAAATCTTTGGTGGAGGATTAGCAAATGTTAGTTTTAGGGTGAACTAAAGTCTCTGTTTTAGGGAGGTTTGGCAGGACTTGTGTCTGGTTTGGGACTGTCATTGTGGGTGTGTATCGGGGCACAGATTTACCCTCCGCCAGCAGAAAACAGCAGACCGTTGACTCTGAACACACACGGCTGTAACCTCTCTATGGCACCAGACAGCTCTAATTGGACTGCAGACATCTTCAGGATAAAGAAGAAACTCTAAACAGGTGGGTTGTGGAAATCAACCGAGTTAAAATGCATTAAATGATACATAACAGAATCATTCATTAACAGGCCCTTCTTGGCTGATAATTGGTACTCTCTTTCATACCTGTACTTTGGCCTGTTGGGAACCGTGACCGCCATTGCAGTGGGTCTTATTGTCAGCTTATTATCAGGTATGATATTGTCAGGCTGCAAACAGGCCTGTCACAATAATCAATATATTGACGTATCGCACAACACATAGACATGACCTCAATCATTTTTGGTAATGAAATATATATATATATATATATATATATATCGACCATACATTAAAAAACAAATTATACACTTTCCAGATACACTGTAAATTCGGTGTATCCCTTTCTAATGTATCTCAAAGGTGGCCAACGGATGAAACTGCAGCCTGGACTCACGCTATCAAAAGAGGACCTCACCTGCTACCAAGCCTACAAAATACTCAAAGCAAAAGTGAGCATACATTTATTGCATATATACAAATGAACAATCACCCTGTTCTTCTCACTTTTACCATTTTTGCACTTTAAGGTTTCCGGTAATGCAGGAAAGCTGGACCTGACAAGGGAGCTGGAGATATCATTGCGAGAAAACAACTGTGATTGCTGTGATGTTGAGTTAAATCAAGATAAAACTGGAAGTTTGATTTAAAGAGATAGCACACTCAAAAATGAACTATCCATCAATATTTACTCACTCTCCACTGCTTCTTTTATTTTGTTGAACATAAAAGGAGATATTTTGAATAATGTTGGAAACTGACTTTCATATGGAGGATGAATCTTTCAAAAACAATAAATAAATATGCAAATATATAAATAAATGAGTAAATAAATCCATAAATTTCCACATAAATAAAATAATAAATATGCAAATAAATAATGTATATAAAAAAATCCACAAATTCTTGCATAAATAAGTATATAAATAATTAATAATAAAATGCTAAAAGTAAAAAGTATTTGCTTTTCCTTAGCTCAACATGCTAATGAAAGGGTTTCTGCTAATCATTAGCAGGCGGTATTTATGCCATCATTGGTTGATCATTAGAAAAATTTTGCATTAAATTCTTTTGACTGGCTTCTGATGATTGACAGACAGCCTCTCATTAGCATGTTGAGCTAAGGAATAGTAAATACGCAACTATTTACGCATTTAAAAGAGGGGGGGGGGAATAAACTTTCCCCACTATTAATTTTCCCACACTATTAATTATTTCTATAATTATTTATGCAGGAATTTACAGATTTTTTTTATGCAATTATTCATTTATTTGCATTTTTATTTACTTGTTTTTTTAACACAGGAATTAGTTTTTTTACTAATTAATTTACATATTTGCGCATATATTTATTGTTTTTGCATGTTTTGTCCTCCATACTTCCGTGGTGCATTTAGATAAATGGTTTCTAAAATTTTTAAATGAATAAAAAGTACCTCATAAAGGTTTGGAACCACCTGTAGATGATTAATTTTCATTTTTTGTGTGAATTATCCCTTTAAATATGCACATCTGACAGTTTTATTACAATTAATACTTGTCTTCTTCAGTGAATCTAACAAGGACGTCCTAGTAATAATAATTTGTAAGTGCAACACATCAAATACAAACATTCATAGATTTATAATCTGGCACGTGACTGAGAAACCATCGTTGATTAATGCTCCGGTTCATAATAGCGTTTCTTCATGGCTCTGTATTTCCTGAGATAATAAAGAGCCTCTAGTTCTTTGATCACAAAGTCTCCGCGGTCGATCAGTTTTTGGATTTTCTCAGGGTCTGTGACATCTTTGTTCTTCATAAAAGCCGTCTTCAGACGCTCTCTGAAGTATGCCGTTCCTTTTGGATATTCCCGACCAAGATATAGAAGCTGCAGAAAAGAAATGATTGACCAAAACAATGAAGAGTCATTATTGAATCCTCTTTATTTGTGACTGTAATGCAGTGCCATGTGAAATAAAAGCTGACATATGAAATAAATAAGCTACATGTGAAATAAAAGCTGACATACAGTATCAGTGCACTAAATTGTAAAACAATAAAAACATAAAATAACACTTACATTTTTGTACAACCTGATAACCTCTCCTCTCAGTGGATTAGTCATCTTAACTTCAATATCTTGATCCTGAAAACAGAAACTACTGAGGTTACACAGATTAAAGCATAACGAAACCCTTTCAAAACAAATAAAACCAAGAAATGTGGCTTGGTAATATTGCTTAAACCATTGTAACCACAAGTTAAAACTAAGTTTAACCATGATATTTGTAGCTAAATTGTGGATAACGTTACACAAATGGTTGTGGCTACAATACTAACATTGTTCTTATTAAAATTTGCTATACTAAAGCCACGGTTAATTCGGAGATTACTGTTACAGCAGGTGACAAAAATAAACACTGACATTTGTCTTGCTTTAAACGTTAATAATGTGGGCTTTCGGAGGGTATAACGTAATGTTAAGGTGGATAGTGAGGTTTTCTTTGAGAAATATGACTTAGGACAATGTTTACTCACCTACAAGATCATTACAGACGCGCTTGTCAGGACGTGAGAGGAAAACGCAATGTTATGGAGACATCCAAAATAAAAGTCAAACAGCGCAACTGGATTAAAAATAAAAGCCATGTTGTTTTTTCAAAATAAGAGTCATCTTGTATTTTATTCATTGCCCTTCGGCTTAGTCCCTTTATTCATCAACGGTCACTACGGCAGAATGAACCGCAAACTACTCTGACATTATGTTATTACGCAGCAGATGTCCCTCCAGTCACAAATTATCATTACTTAACTACTTTAAACGTAACTATATATATTTAATTAATTTTTTATATTAGCACGTTTCAAAAATTGACCACAAACAATGTTACTTTAAAAGATACTTTTTATTTAAGAATATCAATAAACTGCAGCACAATATATTTACTGACAAAATAGTGCAATCTTATATAAAATGCCTTCCTATGTAAACCCATATCAACATAAAAAATATATGTCTCATGAACTGATTTATGTCTCAAACACTTAAAGACTTATAAAAATACATGTTGGTCCTATTTTGGAATATTCTTTTTAGCACCACAGGATAAAAGTCATTTTTAAAATGATAATTACATATCTGTCAGTGAAGTAAGAAACATTAAATTAATTCACGCGTCTTTTTAAATTAACACAATTAACCGATTTTTTTCTTGTTTTAAGCATAAATTAATTACATTTTGATACTTTTTCAGAAATCAAGGCATACTGTCATATTGGATCTCATTTAAATGTATATTGATTTAGGAACGTTTACATAATTCTAATGAAAAACAAATGGCAAACATTCATAGAAAGAAAAAAATATATTTTTCATCAAGTAAACCATATAGTGTTCATTGCTGAAAACATCAAGGGCTGCAGCCTTCCCATCAGTTATCCGGATGAATCCAAACTCTTTCTGTACAGAAGCAAGTAGGCCGTTTTTGTTCTAAAACAGTAGAAAAAAATATTATCATCAAAAACTGGAAGACGCTCCAAATGATATATGTCACTGTGGTTAATGTGATTTCACCAAGTAGGACATGTTCTTTGATAAACATCTATGTTGATCCTGGAACAACATTCCAATTAGCCAATCAGATTTTAGAGATACGTTTATAGTTTAGAAACTATCTAGTAAAGTCATTATTTTCACTTTATGTGTGCATAAAAGTATTCTCGCAGCTTGATAATATTCCGATTGAACCAATGAAGGCATATCATCTGTTTTTGGTACCTTTTCTGAACTTGATAATTAGGGAACCTTGCTGTATATGAAGGATGAGGGAGCTCTCAGATTTGACCTAAAATATCCTAATATGTGGGGTTTGGAAAAACATGAGGTTGCGTTATTAATAAAAAATTTTGGGTGGTGAACTAACCCTGTAAATCTATGCACAACAAAAATTCACCCATGTTCTAGCAAAGGTGTACCTAATAAAGTGTCCTGTCAGTGTATGTGAAAAACTGAATTACCCTTTATATGTGTCCTGCACATTCTTCCATGTAGCCTAAAACAAATGAATAAAATAATTAACGCACAAAATTTCAATATTTAGTGTCTTAAAGGAGACCTATTATGTAAAAATCACTTTTATAAAGGGTTTAAACAGCTGTGTGGCAACAGTCTGTGAATATAGCCACGTTCTAATAGTAAAATTGTATTAATTGTATTTTTATTATCACACTTGGTAAAAACTTTCCCTTTGTACATGTCATCAGAGGGGGAAAGCCCCACCCGTTAATGACAATCTCTCCCTCATTAGCATAGAACGTTAGTCTTGTTTTTGAATCTGCCACTATGCTGACACACAGGCATTTGTAGCTCCACCCTCTTCTGAAATGAGCACAATCTCATTTGAATTTAAAGTGACAGTAACCAAAACAGCACAATTTGAATCAAAGCCCAAAAAAAGGAAGTTTCAAGGAGTTATAAAACATTATTTGTGTGTTATTTTGAGCTGAAATGTCACATACACACTCTAGGGACATTACTTTAGATTTTGTAAAAAGAGGCATTATAGGTCCCCTTTAATGAATGCTAGACTCAATCCGTTAGTCTTGATCTCTTACTTGATTCACGCAGCTGTCGTCGGCATAATACCACATCTGGTCCTGCGTTTGTCTGATGAAAGCAGTATAATGACCACACATGGCAGATCCTATATGAACTATTACTGCAAACAGACTGTAATCAGCCTGAGGAGAATCAGATGCAGCCTACAGCAAGCAAACAAGATCATTAAATCAGCTGATGCATTTTAAATGACATTACAAGCTCTGCATAAAAAAAATATAGTAAAAATACATTTTCTGACTGTCCTGCAGCAAACACGCTCATCTTCAGTGCTTCAGGGAAGGTGACTTTGCTGTCGAGTTTCTTAGTAAATCCACGGTCATTTCTGAATCTTTTCAAATGGACACACAGAATCTGAGGCAATGAGACAAGTTTCTGCTCCTGCATTATAAAATACAGCACAAAATCAAAACAGTTAACTCCAGAAATCTGAATAAAATCTACTTGAATTAGAAAGAAAAAGTCAAATGGTCAGAAATGCAACAATTCAAGGTTTTAACCATTTAAGTTTAACTTGATGATAAAGCAAACAAAGTACATACATAAGCGCACGGTTGCTTCTTTTCACAGCGGTCACAGAAAAACCTCTCGCTGACCTCCAGGTTTTGTTTCTTGAAGAAAGATTTGATGCAGCTCTCCTGAAAATTGTGAGGAGATCTACATTAGAGTGTACATAAATTATGTAAAGTAACCTGAATGCATCACTTTTACATGTTTACCAGGGTGTTTTCCCCTTCATGAATCACCAGAGGAAGGCTGAAATAAGAATTGGGCACTCTGTGAATATAAGTGCAATCTGAACACGTCACCTGTGTTTCCACCTCAATCTTATAAAGACTGCGGATTTCCTGAGCCTGGAGAAGTAAAGAAAAAAACATGACTTTTGTACATTACCCTGATTTACCCGTAATACCCACTAATATATGCTTCATTGTAATAACAATTTATGAATCGAAAAATCCTGTCAGCAATAATTAAAACTAGAATCATCTGCAGACTTTATTTAAGGTCAGAAGTTAGGAGTAATTAAATTTGCTTAAACATAAAAGTTTAATTAGAAATTTGTAATATACTATTAATTTCATGATTTATTATTTAGTCCAAACATTTTGATCGCAGAGTAAACAAAAGTGAAGTGATCCAACGTCAACAGAAGAACCGCCACCCTTAAAGCAGAAGCAAATTGTCAGATTTTTATTAAAGATTATTAAAAGAAACAATTTTTTTTTCAGTGGATTAACTTGCAGAGATTAATTATTCACCTTAAAAATAACAATGTGAGCTAGCAAAACAGACACTGTGAATTTCGATTTCAAGTCTTTAAATGCAAACCCACCAGCTCATGATCAGGCATCTGCTTCAGACTGAGATTGAGGATCATGTGGAATATTTCATCGGCGTCCTGTTGGGTGTATCCTGCAACACAATAACCAGTGGTGGAAAGAGTACTAAAAAAAAACATATGCAAGTAAAGGTACAATTACTTGCCACAAAATGTAGTGCAAGCACAGTAAAAGTATCTGTTGTAAATATTACGCGAAGTATGAGTAAAAAGTAGCCCTTTGAAAAGTACTCAAGAGTAGTGAGTATTACGCTGTAAACGACTGATGCATTCATTTATTCATTCATTTTCTTTTCGGCTTAGTCCCTTTAATAATCAGGGGTCCCCACAACGGAATGAATCGCCAAATTATCCAGCATATATTTTACGCAGCGGATGCCCTTCCTGCTGCAATACATCAGTGGGAAACAGCCACACACTCTCATTCACACACATACACTACGGACAATTTTAGTTTATTCATTTTATGGACAATTTTAGTTTATGCACATGTTTTTGGACTGTGGGGGAAACTGGAGCATCCGAAGGAAACCCACGCCAACGGGGGGAGAACATGCAAACTCCACACAGAAATGCCTACTGACCCAGCTGAGGCTCGAACTAGCGACTTTCTTGCTGTGAGGTGATCGTGCTACCCACTGCGCCACCGTGGCGTCCTACGGCTGATGATATGCAATTTGTGCATGTGTGTGAAAATGTAACATTCTGTCATGCATTTAGTTATTGCTTAAGGCCATTTCAGTCATCATACAGTAAATACCCATCATCAGTGAGATGCAGTCTCTGGGTCAATGGGTGTAAAGATTTTGGACTTTTTCTTGGACACTTTCCAGATGGTTTGCTGCATTTATAAAGCACCCATGTCTTGGGGTTGTTCAGTATGATGTGATTAACTTTCTATGTGCAATTTGATTGGACAGGAATCACAGGACTGATTTTTCTACTAAGACAGAGATGCCCAAAGTAGGGCCCGTGGGCCAAAGTTGTAACTGTAATAAGTAATAAAAAAATTAGGAAATTACCCATGGCAACTATTTTTACCTTCGGCCCACTAGCCTCGATCAATTTGGTTTTTGGTCCTTCGTAAGAAAAAGTTACCCCTGTACTAAGCCAATCACCACAAGAAAAAATAAAGTAGTGACTGCAAATTGAGGAAAAATAGGGGAGTAAAAGTGTACTGATACAGCATTAAAAATGTACTCAAGTGAAAGTACACATTTTTAAAAGTTACATTTCCTAAGGAAAAACTACTCAATTACAGTAATTTCAGTTTACTTTACACCACTAACAATGATAAAACACACTCAGTTACATTATTTCAATAAGCATAACATTTAAGTGTGATATTCTGCATACATACTGCGAATGGCATGACGGTAGAGGCAGTCCAGAAAGCCTTTGTGTGGAGCTGGATGTGAAGGGTCCCTCACGGAGAGCAGCGTGTTCCTCAACTGCAATGGGATGTTACTCTGTTCAATTCCACCTGAAGGATTCCATCTTCAACAATAGGCATTTTAAAAGTATTTAGCATGATTAGCATGGCTAGTTTGAATATGCAACTGATAATGACGCTTTAGTACCTGTTCAGTATGTCCAGGAGTTCAGTTGAGGCAGAAAAAGACTGAAGCAAAGCGTTAACACAACAGGACAGACCGTCATTGAAAAGGCCTCTCACTTCTGAAACACATCACATTTAAAGAGCATTGTTGTTGGTTTTATCTGTCATGTTATATTGTCTATGTGGATCATAAGTATAATCACAGGTCACAATTTATTTTGACGGTTGGTTTGTTGAATGCCAACTAATTCTCATTAGATTATAAGAAGACTGTTAGGTTAGGGTTGGGGTTAGTGTAAGTTTGCAAAGTTTATATAGTCAGTTAAATGTCTGTTGAAGGAGCAGTATCAACAAATATTAAGCAGACAGTCTATTAATACTCAAATGGACCATCAAAATGAAGTGTTACCTAATCACACTCAAACAAAATACGTAAGATTATCTTTAGTTATTTATAAACTTGTTAAAAACATGAACAAAACATGATTGGTTGGTTGGTTAAAATGTCAGTCATATCGTCATGTTTGTTTCATCTAGATACTGTATCTGCTTTAAGTAGCCTGTTTTGTGTTTTAAAAAAATAAATCTATAAAATAAAATCTGTATACAAGAGTGGTGGACTTACCATAAGCCCTGTAAGAGCTCCATGATGAAGAGCGGATGAACCGTCGATAATATGGCATTTTACTCCAGTAGTCTCCCATTCACACACATAAAATGACAGCAAAAGCTTCTCTGTTTTTTTTTTTTCTTCTGAAAATCTGTTGGTTTTTGTCTTATCAAGGTACTAGCACTCTCGTTTTACTCGTAACAACCCAGAGTTTCAGGCAGACGTAAACAGAAACAGCTGATTTTACTTTCACTTTCGTTTTCTGCGTCAGTTTCTGTCAATAACACGACCGGGTGTCCTATCTTACTCATCAGATTATGCTACCAACAATGTATTTAAATGGTTCTGAGGTTGGGAATAGGGATTAGGTAAATTAGGGCGATATTAAAGCTTCATAACCACACTACTCCACATTAAAATGTTCACTGGTAGCAAAAATCTGTAAATTTTAATGTGGAGTAGTGATATGAAGCTGTAATATCGCCCTAACCAACCTCATCCCTAACCCCAACCTCAGAACCATTCACATACAGTGTTGGTAGCATAATATTTTAGGTAGGATAACATGTCAGGACACCAGTGTTATTTATCTTCCTCAAATTCAAAAAGTAGGTAGCACATTTTGATGACGCAATATGCTACCCATCAGATTTTGCTACCAGTGTAAGTTTTAATGTGGAGTAGTGTGATATGAAGCTGTTATATCGCCCTAACCTACCTAATCCCTAACCCCAACTTCAGAACCATTCAAATACATTGCTGGTAGCAAAATCTGATGGGTAGGATAAAATGTCAGGACACCTGTTTCACATTTTAAAACTAAATAACTTATATTATTATTAACCCCAGTGATAGAATATTTCAACATATAGGGGGTTTATGTTTATTGCATTTGAAGCAGTTATTTAAAAACAATAAGGTAACACTTTAAAATAATGGTTGATTAGTTCATGTATTTACTAACATGAACAATTATTAATACATTTATTACTTATTCAAGTTAGTGTTAGTTCATGTTAACGTACAGTGCATTAACGTTAACAAGCACAACTTTGGATTTTAATAATGCATTAGTTCATGGGTCACCAACACTGTTCCTAGAGGGCTACCTTCCTGCAGAATTCAGCTCCAACCCTGATCAAACACACCTAAACCAATTAATTATGATCTGAAACAGCACTTAATAATTACAGACAGGTGTGTTTAGTAAGGGTTGCAACTAAAATCTGCAGGAAGGTAGCCCTCCAGGAACAGTGTTGGTGACCCCTGCATTAGTTAATGTTGAACTATGATTAATAAATGCTTTACAAGACTATTCATACTTGGTTAATGTTAGTGAACACATAAACTAATATTGTTGTATTTGCACTATCTGTATTTTTCACTGTCTGGAGCCAGCACCTAAGCTTTTCACTCATCATAGCACACGTGCTGCTGATGATGTGACAATAAAAGTGATTTGATTTTGATTTGACTAATGGACCATTATTCTAAAGCAGGGGTGTCAAACTTGCCGCAGCCTGGCACAGTTTAGTTCCAAGCCTGCTTCAATACACTTACCAGGAGGTTTAAAACGAGCCCGAAGGACTTTTAGCTTGATTAGGTGTGTTTAATTAGGGTTAAAGCTAAACTATGCAGAGCTGCAGATCTCCAGGAACTGAGTTTGACACCTGTGCTCTAAAGTGTTACCAATAATGCCATTTTTATTTTGTGATGTTAAATGTTTATTATTGTACATTTAATGTACATTAAATGTGTATTATTGTACATTTATTGTTAAATGTACATTTATTTAGTTTGAATTATTTCAATACAGTAACTCCTGAACTGTTGCTTTGGGTTCCAGCTAAAGAAAAATCTATTATACATTTTTATTTTTATGTTTATTTCAAGTAATGTACATTCTTATTGTTTTGCTTTTGTTATTTTTATTAGATTACATAACTATTATTTATTTGAATTTCATTTATAGTCATTTTGTTTCATTTTTCATAAGTTTTTTCAACATTTTCATCATTTCTATTCCTTTTATTATCCAAGTCCTACCAATAACATGTCAGTGTGATGTACAAGGAACATCTGTATAGTTGCAGATGCACATGAACGCACGCACATTCAAACCCATCATATATATACACATTTTATTATAGAATAAAATTAAATCTGATCTGCATGAATTAAATACCACCAAGGGAACCACACAATGTTAGTAGGTTATCAGTTCATTCATTTAGAACACATTAATTTATGTAAATGCAACAAAAACTGTTTAAATTAGGGTCTACGAAGTATTGATATGTAGGACAGCACCATTACTTTCCCATTCTATCTCTTGTAAAACATTTAACTCCTGCTGTGGGCTTTGTAATAGGGACCGAACATGGTATTAAACATCTGCTGGAGGAGTCCATGCAGTCGGAGCAGCCATGGAAAAGCTGAAGGAAGAGCTGAAGGGGGAGGAATATTACAGAATAGGTTACAGTCTTTATGTAGACGATCATAATAATTAAGCATGCGTCGCATAAAAAGGACCAGTGACTGTCTTACCTGGGTCTAAACGAGCGAGAAGAAGATACAGCAACATCAAAGCCAGGAAAACTCTGCGCAGAGAGATGGATCTGATTCTCACACTGGCTACTGAGAGACCTCTGGATAATAACTTGATGATAGAGTTCAGCCGTAGGGTCAATCTGCCTGTCAATCACACAGACACATTATTGCATACTTTATACTTAAAATTTTGTTTATTGCCATATTGGCTTCAATGGCTATTTAATGAAAAAAAAAAAAGGTTTATAACACATTTGGCTTCATCACTCTGTCTGCTTTCCACCAATGATGGCATGTGGTGTGCGGTCTGGCGCAACATGGCTGCCGTGGCATAATTCAGGTGGATGCTGTACACTGCTGGTGGATGAGGAGATGTGTAAAGCGCTTTGAGTGTCCAGAAAAGTGCTATATAAATGTAAGGAATTATTATTTCTATGATACATCGGTTTATAACAATAAAAAAACAACAACAATGAATAATTCATAATAGAAGATTTTAAAAATGAAATAAAATAATGTTTTTTTTATATTTACTTTTGCTAAAAAAAATGAAAGGATTACATGCATTATACTATACAATTAAATCTTCATCAGTTATGTAATTTAAATTGTAGAAATAATAATAATAATAATCTGCCCCATTTTGCTTTTTTTCGGACTACCTTTCATGTAGTGTGTAAATGTGCTGCTTGTAAAAAGTAAAAGCATTGAAAAGATATAAAGACCAATAATAAATTTGCTATGGAATTATAAGACTTATTTAGCAAAATTTAGATTTTCACAAATTTCTATTCTGTGATAACTTATTCACAATATAGTGCTTTTTAATGATTAATTGTGACTAAGTGTGTAAAAAAAAGTTTGTATTTACATATTAGGTGTATATTGTGTATAAATATATTACAAAAATTGTATATATTTAATATATATATAACAAGCATTTATATATATATATTTTGTACATAAATATAAACATTTATACATGTATATACATATAAACATGGGTGTGTATTTAAATATACATAATAAATATACACAGCACATAAAAACTTAATATGTAAACACTTTTTCCTGTGCGATTAGTCACAATTAATCAGCATTGTTACATTATGTGAGGTTTGTTTTTAGGCTGTGTACTTTTTAGGATATATATTTGGGATTATCAGCACAATATTAAGCACTGCCTTTTAATTAAAATTTTTTGCAAAATTTTGTTATTTCAATTATAAAATAATTAAATCCAAATAATTTAAAATTTACTTTATAATTCCAAGTGGAACAAGGGCGTAGAATTGGCATGGATAGAGGGGTCTTGTCCTCACCAATTACTAAAATGTCCCTACCAATAATTTAATCAACTTCAAAATAAAATAATGCTCCATCTACTTTTAGTAACCTACATGTGCACAATGTCAAGTTCATGGTAATACTATTAACCAAGGCTGTGCAATTAATCGAAATTCGGTTATAAATTTTTGATTATGAGAAACAATAATCAGGAAAAACAGTTCAATTGCATCACACACCTCTCTAAATTTCTCTACATTCTTACTTCCTCAAAGCCCGACTGCAGTAAAATCATGTAAATTGACTTTTGCAGCATGGGACGTGATTGTTATTTGTCTTATTATTAAGTGTTTATTTTAGATTTTTAAGTACTTTATTCATGTTTTTAAAAGTGCAAAGCAGCATTTGTGCTGTTAAATGCAGCTCTAGGCATGTATGTCCCCACCAATGTCAAGAGCAAATCTACGCCCTTGCTAAGGTTCCTAGTCTAATTGGTAAAATCTCTACAAATTTTATCAAACCCAGCTTGCCTGGGTCATCTGACAGATCAAAGCATTTTTAAATCATTACAATGACCTGATGCTTTAATGTATATTATACAAAAATTAAAGTGTTTTTTACCTTGTATGGCTCTAAATCTTTAGTAAAAGACCTCCAAAACAACATTACGAACCTTTAAAATAGCAGAAGCACTCAGAACAAGTATATATATATATATATATATATATATGTAAAAATAAAAAGAGAGTCACCTTGTTTTGACACACTAGATGTTTCCATCACATCTACAGTGTCTGGATTTGTATTAAACGACAACGATGATGCAGTTTTCTGATTTTGAACATCTATTAAACTTCGAGCCGCTTGTCTCTGTTCATCAGTAAACGCCACCAGACCCACATCACTCTCCAGCATCTCCAGAGCTTCAGTCACGGGACCCATTGGCAACAGTATGTGGAGGAAATACAGCTCAGCCACAGTGCTAAAACCTGATTGGCTTGTGTTACCTGAGCAGTGCAGCCAATCACAGACCGCCTCTTTCATCACGGCCCGTTCACCCACTTTCACATAAAGTAGAATGCTGTGGAAAATAGTTTATTTAGCATTACGAATGATGTAAAGCTGCTTTATCATGTTATTTCGGTAACACTTTAGTTTAGGTCATAATTCATGCTATTAACTACTAGCTTATTACCTATGATATTAAAGTACAAATGAAATCGAAACTAACAATATTGATTCTGTTAGCTCACATAGCTAGTTTGTGGTGAACAATTCATCTGTGCATGTTTGCCCTTGTAATCTGAAATTAAAATCTGAAAAATGCACTTCCTGTTCTCAGATTACTTATGTCTGAGGTATTGGGCGTGGCTAACATACATAACCACGCCCCTCTAACTGTCAGTTTTGACAACAAACAGAAATGGTGAGGAGGAGGTGCCTGTTAGGTTGTAATAACTCTCCCAAAACCCTTTACCCGATCTTTCGGAATGAAATGCCTACTTTACTACATCCAATCAACTCGAAGTAGAAAAAACAAGCCACGCCCAGTTTTCTAATTTAATATTCTGTTTCTCTAGGAAATGCATCACAATATGGAAAAAAGGTAACAGATTCCAGATTATGCAAACATTAACTGTTCATTAATAGTCATAAAGTATGATAAAGTATTCTGCTGCATCCCTAATCCTACCCAAAACCTAAACTCAATTTCTACCTAACTATTAATAATCAGCTAGTTAGTCGATTATTAAGCTAGTAATGTTAGTTAATGGTTTGTTAATACAGTGAATTGTGACCGAAACAAAAGCATTGCCATTATTTCTCTTGTTATTTCTTCTTACCACATTTGAATAATCTTGGCAGGGATTTTCTCGATGTCTCCATACTGCTGTAAAACCCAGGACAAAACTCCACGCCATTGATTGAGCTCAGCCAAAGCCTGAACACCTATTATAGTGAATGCAGCTCTCAGCTCTGCATACTTAAAGCTGTGGGGGAAAAAATGGAGCATGAGATTTGTGATACTTACAGTAAATACACAGTCATAAAATAGCATCTCTGTATGGCGGAATTAAGTTATAAGAATAGAAATAGCTTTACAACACAGTATGGAACAAAGTTTGCCAATAAAAGTTTGATTAAACTTAATTAAAGTTGTAACACAGACATCTATTTGGCTCCTATTAGTATTATTTTAGTTTTTTATTATTTAATTTTTTATTATTTTATTTTTTTTCATTATTTTAAGTTTAAATTGTAAAAGGAATGAAACCAAATTTAAGAAATCGTTTTTAATTCAATAGCTAAAATTTTATTTATAATGTCATTTCAGTAAATTAACGTGAAATTTAAAGGGTTTTATAAAATATATATGTGTGTGTGTGTATATATATATATATATATATATATATATATATATATATATTAATGAAATACTTCATAATCAATACTTAATAAACTAAGCAATAGGACAATGAAAACGGATCAATACTGATGCATAATGCATTAAAACACTTACTAAAATATTTTAAAATATAAACATCAATATACCATAAAAATATTAGATGAAATTTTCCATAATCTTACATTTTTACCACTTCATGAGCTTTGAGAAACCCTGCCATGCTGAAAAACTATCAATATATGATATTGATGGATTATTTTTTATTTATAATATATTAATAAGGTATAACAACCCAAGGCAAAATGATGGTATTAATCAGTAAGCACTTAAAACAGTCAACTAACAACAATTTTGTCATGTAATTTGCAAACACTGAAGCCTAAACATTAAAGAGAACAAAGTATATACACAAACTCAAATAAAATAAGTAAATTATATAAAATAAATTTGATTATTTCTCATTTATAAATGTACTAAGGTATAATAATCCAAGGTAAATAATCTTATTATCAGTACGCACTTATAAAACAGTCTAAACACATGACCTAAAATGAATCGAGTAATACAAACTATAATGTTGTTAACTCACCAAGTCTCCTCCTGTTCTGCAAAAGAGCCCAAACTCTCAAGCCCTTTCTCGCAGGTGTTCAGAGCAGCATGAAAGTCTTTTTTTACCATTAAATACTCAACAGCAGCGTCCACCGGAGCGGTTAGCGGACACCCCGGAGGGCTGACCAGCCGAACCGAGCCCGAGCCGCAACCGCCTGACGGAGACACGGGCGAACTGCTCCTCATGACGGACTCTTTTAGCGCATTACAGAGCTATTACCAAAATATGGTGTCAATAATAATGTCCTTAATTCGTTTAAACATTACACGTGGATTAAATCCGTTCCGTAAACAAAACAGCTACACAGCTACACTTCCGCATTGGATTACCAGGAAAATACATGTCAAGTTAAAAGTCCATACCTGACACGGTAATAGTTACTTCCAGTAGTAAAGATAAAAATAGTAATAAATAAAATAAAATTTAAAACAATGTTTAAAAAATTGTAGTGACCTAAAATGAATACAAAACCCCTAAGTTTTATGTTCTATGTCTGTCTATTTGTTATTTATTTGATAAAGAAAGTTTTATATGTAATTTAATAAAGGAAGTTTTGTTTTACTCAATTCCAAAACTGAAAATATACAAATATTGAAGATATGTACAAATGTCGACAAAAACTTAATAAATAAAGCAAAATTCAACAAATATTTAAGTAAATTTTATATTTAAGTACATAATTCACTGACGTCCAAAATAATACAAAGGTGCTTCGATTTCATAAAGGCTAGTGAAGTCAAAATGGCATCTCTAAAGGGATAATTCACACACACACAAAAAAAGAAATTTCTGTCATCATTTACTCATCTTTCATTTGTTTCAAATATGCTTGAGTATATTTCTTTTGTTAAACACACAAACAAAAGATTGGAAACTGGTAGCCATTGACTTTTCTTGCTATGTGTCAATGGCCACCGGTTTCCAACATTATTCAAAACATCTTGTGTTCAACAGAAAGATAAATTAAATTAATAAAGGTTTAAAACCACTAAATGTACCACTAAGTGTACATGTTAATTCTGGGTGACCTATTCCTTTAATATTTACTTCTAAAGTGATTTACATTTATACATTAGCCAATTTCCCCAAATATCACCAACTCAGTATTGAACAGAAAAGACTGAAATTTTTGTATTTCTTAATTCAAATCCACTCATTGGCCACTTCTGCATCTTTCAAAAGAAGCTGTCCTTTATCAATCAGTAGTTTCATTAGTCCTTTCCTCCGTCTCCACGTTACCCTCAGCCCATAGTCTTTCTCAGGTGTGTCCTCCACCAAGACGCTTGTGTGTTCAGCTCGTGGAGGAGTTTTTGCCTGGCTTGGGTGGAATAGAAGTTGTTGAACATTGGATGGCGATGTGCTGGAACAAGCTGGCATTTCTGGAGTCTCCACATGTGGGGGATCAGGAACTGGGCTTGTGTTTGGGGTGTGAATTAAAGCATTAGTCAACCCCTTCACATTTTTGTGAAACGTTAGGCTCTTTGATACTTCTGTACGCTTGGAGGTAGTGGATTTAACACATGTGAGCATCCTCTTTTTAGTGCGTTTCCGAGCAAAGTTGGATCTACTTGGAGTTTCTTGAAGCTCCTTTCGACGTTTGCTGGAAGAAACAACCGTATCATTCTTTGCTTGTGGACGTCGAAGGTTTTCACGCCCTTGTATTGTGGTTGCCTCAAATGACAAGGGAGTAAATCTGCAAACACTCGCTTTTCTAGTCTGTGGTAAACACAAAGCCAATGCTTTGGTAGTAATTCTTGTAGCTACCTGGTGATTCCTCTTCCCTCGACCACCTCGACTAACTGCATGTGAATTAAACTGCGGAGAAACCTGTAAACAGTAAATAAGGGTCAAAAATCTGCAGAAAACATAGGAACTGGGGGTGCAGCTAGAGCTGAGTGCATTAGTACACTTAGAAAATGTTCCTTTGATTAAGATTGTTTTTATTTTAGAGCATCGAATCATTGGATTTGATACCACAATCTGTTAG
>CAIGQZ010031558.1:2623528-2638094 GCA_903798205.1 Danio tinwini | reverse complement strand
TATTCATTTTTATACACTTTTTATCCATATACACTTTATCATTCCAAAACAACTTTACAAAAGTAATAGGTTATTAATGTTTCATTACAATCAAAATCAGAAAAAGGTTTGTGTATATTGTGGATAGTAAATATGTAACGTTAATTAACATGCAGTTAAACAGTTTCTGAATGTACTGTATTTAGAAAAGAACAATTCAATTCATCTTTATTTCTAAAGGTCTTTTACAATGTAGGTTGTGTCAAAGGAAACACAGAAGTTCTAGTAAATTGAAACTGTGTCAGTCCAGTTTTCAGAGTAGAAGTTCAGTTTAGTGTGGTTTAATTTTCACTGCTGGAAGTCCAAACACTGAAGAGCAAATCCAGTGATGCGCAGCTCCACAAGTCCCAAAACTATGCAAGCCAGTGGTGAGGAACAAACTTCACCAATTGGCGAAAGTGAAGGAAAAAAAACTCGAGAGAAACCAGGCTCAGTTTGAACACTCTGGCGAAACTTTTTTCAACAAACTTTGTAAACATTTCCATTTGATGTGTTTTATGTTATATCAAACAGGTGTTTAAACAGGCCCATTTGCTCTGAGCAAACAATGAGGGAGAGTCCAAGGAGACCCATCATCCTGAAGAGGAGGAAGCTGCCATTTCAGAAGAGTGAATCTAATCTGGGGTCTGATGAAGCTGATGGGCCTCGCTGTAAGTCCACCTCGACCCCGTCCACTGCCCGCTGCTTCCCTGATGGCATCTGGGTTATGGACCACCCCACCATGCCGGACACACAGGTGGTGGTGATATCGAAATCAGCCGATCTGCAGAGTGTCATCAGTGTTTTGACAGCCAGAGGAAAGGAGTGTGGGCCTCAGGGGCGAAACAAGTTCATCCTGCTCAGTGGAGACACCAGTTTGGAGGAGAGCAAAACCCTTGGGTGTTTTTCTACAGAACCTGGGTCTGAGCTTGGGAAAGGTGAGTTATGTGGCAAAGAGTAAATTAAAGGGATAATTCACCTATTATTCCATCGCAAGTGGTTTTAAACCTTTTTTTCTCTGTTGAGCACTAAAGAAGATATTTTAAAGAACAATGAAAACCTGTAACCATTGACTTCAATATTCGGACAAACAAATACTATGGAAGACAGTAAGATTTCCAACATTTTTCAAAATATCTTCTTTTGTGGTTAACAGACAAAAGAAACTAAATGATTGAAACAAGTAAAGGGTGAGTAAATAATCACAGGATTTTAAGGATAATTCACCCAAACATATTTAACTCAACTTAAAGTGAGTTTATTTTCTGCTAAACTCAAAAGAAGATATTTCGAAGAATGTTGGAAACTGTTTGCCATTGACATTCAAAATAGGGGGAAAATATTATGGTAGCAAATGATTGCCTGTTCTTAAAAATATCTTGATTTTTTTTATTTTTATTTATTTATTATTATTTTTTTTTAACAGAAGAAACTTGAAGATGTGGTGGTGAAGAAATTTATGAAGTAATTTTTGATAGGTGAACTGTAACTTTAAAATCTTGTTTTTAAAAGTGTTTTCTGAAATGTTTTCAGTGAAAAAGGAGTCCGAGTGCTTCCCACTGGATGACAGTCTGACGAATATTCAGTGGCTGGGAAAAATGAGCTCAGATGGTCTTGGATCAGAGTCGAATATAAAATGCCTCAGCAAAGACAACCCAAATGACAGTCAACAGGTAAAAACCTTTTGAAAATGCATGAAATAAAATTCACTTCACATGCATGCAGTGCTTCCCACAGGTTTGAAATATACTTGCGGTCGTAGACGGGTTGAAACATACCTTTTATCCACATGACATAAATAATTATATTAAAAACCTATATATGTGACAAACAAAACATAATTAGATTTTTAACAATATTTTTATTTATTGATCATCCATTATAAACGGTTTATTTTCAATGGGTTAAAGTTTAAAAAGACAGTTAAAAAAAAAAAAAAAAGAAAGAAATCTACCAGCTCACTTACTTTTATGCTATTCCAAAGGCATGTGCAGCCACTGACAGGTCAAATCTGCTTCTCTCTATCTCACATTCAAGTTCTGATTGCTTTATTGGCATGACATTTTGTGCAGTATTGCCAAAGCATTTAGATGTATTCAATATGATTCAATAAAATATTGAAATGAGAAATAAATGACAAATAAAGAATAAAAACAGACAATATCTCAAATAATTATAATAATTACAGGAATAAAATAAGTAGATTATTTAAATAGGGCAAATGACTTGATTAACTATTTATAAATGTTTTGCAGCCAATTTAGATGTAATTTTGTCCTTTTTGATTATTTGATAAAATATATATAGATTAAAGATTAAATCCCGGACATTTTAGTAGGTTTAGAAACCCCGGCCGGATGCAAAAAAAGTGCATCCCTGTGGGTCTGCAGAACACGAGAGACTGTCTGTGGGAGTGGTGGCAGTTTTTGTGCAGTACAAAATGGGTAAATGAGAGAAGATTTTCCACTACATAATCGATCACATAGGTTTGGTTATAGTGGGCAGATACAAAAAAATTAAAAAACGAGTAAAAGGATGATAATACAATAAAGTGTCACTTAATATACTTAGGCGGTCGTTAATTTACCTGGGCAGCCCGCCCAAGTAAAGTCTATGTGTGGGAAGCACTGTGCATGTTCAAGCAATGTCTATTGAAAACAATCTGGTAAAAAAAATGTAGCTTGATGAATGTTTAATCGAATTCGACTTTTTTTTTCTCTCATAAGAATTGGGTCTTATTATGAAAATGACAGACTGTATGTATCAGCAGCAATTCTCTAGTGATTTATTGTAATTTTTTTACATGGCAAGGGCTTTGTTTATTTAAAAATTGCATTTTAGAAAGGTTTCATATGGTTCATCGGTGCTGATGATCTCCGTTCACACTGATCCCTAAAATGACGCCATGCATAAATTGCCATGCACACATCTCAACATCCAATCAACAATCATTCGTTCATTTCCTTTTCGGCTTAGTCCCTTTATTAATCTTGGGTCGTCACAGCGGAATGAACTGTCAACTTATCCAGCATATGTTTTACACAGCGGATGCCCTTCCAGCTGCAACCCATAACTGGGAAACACCCATACACTTTCATTCACACATACACTATGGCCAATTTAGCTTACCCAATTCACCTATAGTGCATGTCTTTGGACTGTGGGGGAAACCAGAGCACCTGGAGGAAACCCACTCCAACACGAGCAGAACATGCAAACTCCAGACAGAAATGCCAACTGACACAGCCGAGGCTCAAACCATCGATCTCCTTGCTGTGAGGCGACAGCGCAGCCCACTGCGCCATTGCACCACCCCAATCAATACTCAATGCAAAATTTTTTCTTTATTGATATTCCATCAGACTCAGTTGTAACAGAAATCGTTTGATGCATAGGTTGTGTATTGTCACCCTCCTTTTTTTGAATGACATTTCATCAAAATATTGTTGTTTTCCTCTTTAGCAGCCCAAGGGTCCAGAAAAAGAGAAGGACCCTCAATTTGAGAGACCCCCATACTCCTACATGGCTATGATCCAGTTTGCGATCAACAGCAAGAATAACAGACACATGACCCTGAAGGAAATTTACAACTGGATCGAAGATCATTTTCCGTACTTCAGAGATGTCGCCAAACCTGGTTGGAAGGTAGTGTATAAAGCCAACGGCGTTTCAGTTTACACAACCTTCTAAAGTAGAATGACCCGTTTCTGTTTGTTTCACTATTTGATCAGAATTCCATACGGCATAATCTGTCACTGCATGACATGTTCATCCGAGAAACATCACCTGATGGCAAGATCTCCTATTGGACGATTCGACCAGAAGCAAACCGATGTCTCACGTTGGACCAAGTCTATAAGGTGTGTATATCTAGTTTTAGTCTTAAAGTGTATCACACAATGGCTTCATTATGCGTTCACAGTGCTTTTTTGTACAATGTATTCACTTCTCATTTCCCGGCTCATCCCACAGCCTTTGGGTGACCCGGTGACTCCCGCTTGCCCTCAGATCACACAAGTTGGTATCCATCAAGTAAGCTACATTAATTCCTCTTCTCATGGCAGAAGCACAGGGTGAAAGACAGAAAGCCGCTTCTGTCCTTTTTGCAGGAATCAGTTATTTTATTTCAGGGACAGACAGACAGAAGGGTGCGCAGTCAGCTTCAGATCATCACTTGATTTGTTCCTTTAATCAGCAGAAAGGCAGACAGCATTGGCGCCGCAGTTGTTTTGAATGTCAGATGTTGTACTTAAATAAACCCAGAGTCTCTTTGTTTCTGTAGCAGCAGAAGAGAGGAGCTCCAGATCTGAAGAAAGCCATACCTGCTTTGGGAGGCACAGGTGAGTGTTTGGACTAATCACAGCGTCTCAGGGTGTGAGACTGATGTGTTTTCTGATGGTCTTTTATCTCTCGCCCTCAGAGAGGAAGATGAAGCCTCTACTGCCTCGGACTGACTCGTACCTGGTTCCCATCCAGCTTCCTCTGGGTCAGTCACTGTTCCTGCCCTCCTCCAGTTCACTGTCTCTCTTCACTCCTCCACAAACTCAAAACTCCTCCACTCCCAGCTCCAGCAAGAGGGTCCTCATCGCCCCAAAGGTAAAACCCACGTTTATATCTCACCAAAACACAACAGTTCTTATCAAATCATTAAATGTAAAAATGAGAAAATGTGGAAATATACACTTGAAGTCAGAGTTATTAGCCCCCTGTATTATTAGCCCCCTGTTTATTTTTTCCCCAAATTTCTGTTTAATGGAGAGAAGATTTTCTCAGCACATTTCTAAACATAATAGTTTAAAAAAACTCATTACTAATAACTGATTTATTTTATCTTTGCCATGATGACAGTAAATAATATTTGACTTTGCACTTCTATACAGCTTAAAGTGACATTTAAATGATTAACTAGGTTAATTAGGTTAACTAGGCAGGTTAGGGTAATTAGTAGGCCCACACAGAATCTGTGCACGCAGAATTCCTCAGATTTCTTCTTATTTTTTAGCCCATCATTAATTCTGTTTATTTACTTCAGTAAATATGTGTAAATCTAAAATTATTCAGTTTTTAAATGGATTACAGTAATATTATTTACTAATATGAAAATGTTCATCTGATTTATGTACAATGCATTTTGTAAAGTAATATTTTCTGTCTTTTAGTAGATATATTATTTGAAACTTGCTTTGTTTACCAAATAAAGTGAATCTAATTGGATTTGCATTTTAAACATTAAATAAAAGATTTTTTATTTAGTTATGATACTCCCAAAATAATTCCACAGAAATCCGCAGATTTTTACCAAAATTCTCAGCAGAAATTGCAAAAAACGTCTGCAGATTCTGACTGACCCTAGTAATTAGGCAAGTTATTGTATATCGATGGTTTGTTCTGTAGACTATCAAAAAAATATAGCTTAAAGGGGCTAATAATTTTGACCTTAAAATGGTTTAAAAAAATTTAAAAACTGCTTTTATTATAGCCGAAATAAAACGAATAATACTTTCTCCAAAAGGAAAAATATCAGATTAACTGTGAAAATTTCCTTGCTCTGTTAAACATAATTTTGGAAATGTTTAAAAAAAGAAAATAAATTTAAAACGGGCTAATAATTCTGACTAATTCTTGATTTTTTTTTTGTTCATTTTTAGATGTTTACGTGCTATTTGGAGCATTGGGATCATTAGATAAGGGCCTCTAGCTCTAAGGGCCTCTAGCTTGTAATTATCCTGCAACTTATATTCTGACTTGTTTTGAATGCAGGGCTCACAAATATAACTTATTTTTATTCTCACATTTTACTCTTTTCAACTGTAATACATTGCTTTAGTTTCCCAGTGATGGGTTGCAGCTGGAGGGGCATCCGCTGTGTAAAACATATGCTGGAAAAGTCGGTGGTTCATTCCGCTGTGGCGACCCCAGATTAATAAAGGGACTAAGCTGAAAAGAAAATGAATGAATGAACATGGCTTCAGTTTGATTTGGAAGGAATCTCCTGCAGTGATGTTTAATCAAATTTTCTTGTTCTTCGTACAAATGTAATTCCATGTGATGTACTCACTCATGGAAACCCACAGAATTTAGCCCTGCTAGTAAATCGTGTGCAAAACAAAACCTTGTTTAGGTCATTTATGTTAGTTCACTTCTCCATGCTAGTTTAGATAGTTGATCAGGTGGTCATCCGGCTGTTTTGGGGCTGGTAGACTATGTTTTTGTTCTCCAATGATCTTTCTAAAGGGAAGATCAGAAGCAAGAACCTTTAGGAGTCGATCACACTGATTGCGCTTTTCAGTTCTGAAAACTCAAGGCTAACCTGCCTTTTTGTTGGCTTTAGGAAAGAACAAACCACTGCGCCTTTTTATTTATACTCAACTACTGTATTTACAGTCTTGGTGCTGGAGCGTTTTTTTTTTCCACACAGAGCTGACTTTTTGTTTTCAATTGCAGGCACACAGAGCGCAACGCCAAAAAACACGAGGCATGCATCATGCACAGGCAGCGCACAAAATAGTCACGAACATTAGAAAAGCATTCAAAAAAGGCGAACGCAAAAAAAACATGTTTGTGTGATTGTAGTCTTGAGGTGAGTTTGATTCTTGTGTGTTTTGTGAAGGTCTCTCAGAGCGACGTGAGCTCGGTGTTGCTGTGCAGACCTGCGTCTCAAGAGATAAAGGAGGAGCCCGTGTCTCAGCCTGTGACCTCGTCCGAAGCTCCACCCCCAAAAAGCAGACGACCAGACAACAGCAGCTCCCGTCGCAAACAGCGCCTTGTCCTCCCAGCCACCGAAGAGCCTGTCCTGCTCTACCCCGACAGCACTCTCTTCGACTCGGGCGTAATTTCCGACATCTCCACTTTCCAAGACACTCGAGAAGCAGACCCCGAGCCTGCTGGCAAACCTGAACTTGACAGCCCGAACCGAGAATACTCTTTTAAAACGCCCATTAAGAGCAGCCACCCTTCCTCATCCACTCCCAGCAAGCCTCCCGCCGTGACCCTGGAGCCCTGGAGGATCACGCCTGTCGGGAAAGGAGGCGTGCTAGACTTCAGCCCCATCCGTACGCCAAGCGGGCCTCAGGTCACGCCACAACGAAATCAACACACCTATCTCAGTTTCACAAGCACACCTTTCAAGGAGCTCCCGCTTTTCAACTCCCCTCGAGAGCTGCTCACTTGCTCCCGCTCCTCTCCCAAACGCTCCGCTCCTGCTTGCTCCCGAGAGCTGCTGCAAGTCGGTGCTGCGAATCGCTCTCTAACTGAAGGTTTCGTTTTGGACACCATGAATGACAGCCTGAGCAAAATACTAGTAGATATCAGCTTCTCCGGCCTGGAGGATGACGATCTCGGAATGGGAAACATCAGCTGGTCTCAGTTTATCCCGGAACTGAAGTAACTTAATTTTCCAAGCTGCTTACATTTTTCTTCACTGCCTTTTGTTTCTTATTTACTTGCTATCGATCTCTACTATTTTATAGAAGTATTTCTGATATCTGTTGCTTTTTCACTGCCTTTTACTGTTTTGGATGTTTAGGATCGCTTTATTTTGTGAGGAAAACTGTTAGCGACGAATGTACTTAGAGCGAATTAATTTGCACAAGTTGTAATATATAAATATGTGTGTGTGTGTGAGAGAGAGTGTGTATTTGCAAGTGAGTGGACATACAGATTTACCAGATAATTTTACAGTATTTCTGATTTAACATGGCTTATAACTTGGTTTAGCTGGATAGACTGATGGTAAAAGAGATTTTTAAGAGGATTTTGGTCTGTTAAACAAACCTATTGGTTCTCCTATGGTGATGATACATGGGGCAACCTTTTGAGCAATGTTGCCCTTCAGTTTCAGCAGACCGATGTTGCTCGGCTATAGAATGAGTAACAATATTGTATCTGTAACCCATTGACCTAAATAGTTGCCCCTTGTCTCAACTAGTTGCCCATTTATGGCAATATTTCCCAAAGTTTCCCAGCAACAATGTTTAAAAAGTTCCCCTCTGTATCCTCAGCATTAAAATTAAGGGTTGCCAGTTAATTGGTTGTGTACGTCTTGCACTTTTTTTTATACTGTTCAAGAAATTGACATCCATCTGGAGTGTATTGAACTGTTTAACATCCCATAATGTGTTTTTTTATGGTTGAAAATGTTGGAATAGTAACTCCTCTGCTGCTGCTGCTTTTCTGCGTTCACGTGTCTTTGCTATTAAGAGCAATTTTAGCATTCTGGACGTTGAATATGAGCAAGATGAGCAATGAAAGACAACTTTTAATGTTTATTTCCAAGTGTAGAGTGATCAGTGAGCATGCAGAGTTCACTGTTGCTTAAAAGACTGCCATCAACATGTTAATTCATTCTATATTATTCCAATGTGAAAAAGAAAAACAGCAAGGTATCTTAACAATATACATATCAAATCTACATATTTGACCGATGTGTGATGATGTGATGGCTTGCTTGCATATAAGCATTAAAAATGAAATACTATATGTCAAAATAGTACGTTCATGCACAGAAAAATCTGTCTTTTTCAGTATATCAAGAGCTTTTCTGTATGCAATGTGTTGGTGTGACATTTTTTCAGCAGCATAACTTTTGGTCTAGTGACATAACAGGGTGTTTTTTGTAATACTGTTGAATACCGTCATGAAATCTGAATTTTGTTAACTACTTGGCATTTTACACAGCAATAAAACAGGCTTTAACCAGGAACTCCAATCGTCATTTCCAACAAAGCTTACATTTTGTTTTTTCTGTGTGTTGTATGTATTTTTTTTCCAGGACAAAGGGTGGAACTTACTTTATAAATACACATTTGTGAATTATTATAAAGTTCATCATGTAAAGTGATCATATCTTTGATGACTCTGATTTAGCGCTGGGCTGATAAACGATATATTGAATCGCGATGAAATTTGTCAATAACAATGATAAGCTCTGGACTTTTTTACTCTATATTGATTTAAGAGCCAAGCACACAGCAGAAATGTGCAACAATGTGAATCTAAAAGTGGGTTGATATTAGAGATGTATCCAATTTTCGGCCAAAAGTGTTATGCTGTTTAATGGACCCTCTCATTTTTGTGACTTCAGTCATTGTTGGGGTACTCTTTTTAATCTGGAAGCATTAACAACTTATATCAAAATATATATCATTATCGCTATAAATATGGGAAATAATTATCAAGATTGCCTTTTTGCAATATCGCCCAGCCCTACTTTGATTAAACTGTTGATTATTTTACAATGGCATCAGATTCCATATTTTCAACTAGTTGTATCTGCAACTAGTTATATCAGCCAGATATTGTCCTATCGAAACTAAACATGCATCAGCTTATGTATTCAGATTAATTATGAATCTTCCAAAAATGGACCCTTATGACCCTTATAATATTTAAAAAATAATTTTTGGCTCTCATAACTTATTAATCATACTCCCAAACAAAGATTTTTGCTGCTTGTTCAAATTACTTATTTAAAATAAACCTAATCAATACAATTCTTGAGGTTTTTGGGGGACAACTTAATTGGTTTGTTGATCCACTTAAATTTGCAAAAACAAAAACCCAATTAAGTTAATTTTAAGAGCATGATGAAAATCACCTTTTGTAAACTGTTTGGACTGTATGTAAGTATAGTGTGTCCACAGTAATATTGGAGTGATATAAACACAAGAAGTCTCTTTTTTAAAATTTACTGATGTTAAAATAGGACCAAAATCCCAGTGATTTTGAGGCCCACAGCAACGTGATGTAGGAGTGTGGTTTTCCTCGCCCACCAAATTGATTGACAGGTGCCATGTTTCTATAATAATGTATGCACAGGTCCACAGAACATTATTTTGCAAATAAACTGAGATTAAAATATCTGTTCCAACTCTCTGTGATTTGTATAAGTTTGAAACGTTTTTAAAACAGCCTGTTTGTAATAGACAGTAATATCACTATGTATCTCTTAACCGCTATAATCACCACAATCACATGGTGTCAGTAAACGTTAATATGTATATGTGTGTACAGCAAATGGCATTTGTGTGAGATTCATCATTTCAGAAAGGCTTGAAACTCCACAAATATATACATATACATGACTATGAGCTGTATATCAGCTTCATCTGTCTCTGTCACTGACTGCTGTTTATCTGATGTAACACAGGAGAACCAGATACGCATGTGGGAATGTTGGGCGGAGAGAAGCAGCTCATTTGCATTTACAGCCACAGGCTACAATAACAACTATACTGTACTCAGACACCAAAATGGGCAGATTCTTGAGGCTATAATAAATAATCTGCTGGGTATTTTGAGCTGAAACCTTACAGACACATTCTGGAGATGCCAAAGTCTTATCTTACATCTTGTAAAAGTGGTAAAATAGGTCCCCTTTAATCGATTTGTGTTGGGACACATGAAGGAATTGTTTGACCCAGCATTTTTTACAGGTCGTTCTAGTTGTATTCTAACAGACTTTATTATACTGATGCTTTTGGAAGATTTTTTTTCCATCTTCCCAGTATTTTTACCATTGCACACACTAACAAACAATAAAATGTAAAAGTTTGATGCCCTTTGCAGTTGTTTGGTATCTTGTTTGGTCGATCAGTAGGTCTGAACTTCCTGCTGTGCCACTTCCAGAAGAATCTGCAGCTTTTCACTGACATAATCTGCACACAATGAGATTAAGGTCAGTATTTGCACTCTTCTTGTTTGTGCACAAGTATCATTTCTTAAAGTTTAGCTTGTGCATGACTTACTGAAGGCTTTTTTCCAGCGTTCGGGTATGCATGACTTTTTGACTGTCAGGTAATACATTGGGACTCCAGAGATTGTGAGGGCGCAGCTGCCGCCAGTGTTCCAGGGGTCGGAATACAAGGACAGGCCAACAATGAAGAAACATACTATGGTAAAGATCACCGCCACTGCTATAGGGACCTGAACACAGTCAACACAATGTTTAATTGACGCTGAATGATATGTATAGGTTTGTCAGTAATTGGATCATGCTTTTAATTGAACCTTGAAAGGTCTGGGATGTTCTGGAAATCTGTAGCGATGGATGATCAACCCTAAAGTCGCCAGAGCAATGAAGAGCCAGCGGGAGAATGAGGCAAAGTTGATGAGCTGGAAGATTTCTCCTCTCGCCATCATGACAATCACCAGAGGATACTGAAACAGCAGGTGAAAGAGGGAGCTTGATAATTAATGATTTTGGAAAATGTCACTGGTATTTTGTCTAAATACTACCTAAAATACATTATTAAAAGGTTAAATAATTATTAAATAATTAAATTCAGAACTACAAATAAGAATTTAATTATAAAACATGTAGGAATATAATTCATGCATCTAAAAAAATAGACATTATTGTACCAGAAACAGCACAGCTGGCAGTGGTGTTTGTCTGCGAATATGGATCATGGAGAAGATCGCTGGTAAATGACCCTCTCTGGCTCCCACAAACAACATCCTGCATATACAGAGTCATAAAAACATCACATTTAACCTGTCAGAGTTATTACAAACCAATTTAGATGCAATATATCTCCTAAATCCCACCTTGGCGACCCAAAAAAGCCTCCATTCAGAGCTCCAAGGCAGGAAAGAGCCACTAATACTGGTATTGCAGGAGCGACACCTTGAAGAGCCCGGTTTGCAAACGTCTGCGACGCATTAAAGACAGCAAAATCATGATATTAATTCTCAAATTAAACCTATTTAAAGTTCTCAATCCAGCAGTACTCACCACTGCCACTGCATCTGATACCAGCAACTCATTGGCGGTCATCATTGTGTAATAAGCCACATTGACCAGCACATAAAACACAGTAACAGTCACCATGGAGAAAATGATGGCCAATGGGATGGTCCTGAGAACAATATATGACAAAATTTAAAAATATATTTAAAGAAGATAACAATATTGCAATGCACAGAGGACTGATTACCTGTTGGGGTTAATTACCTCTTCGGTTATGAAATTTAAATAGAACCTGCGAGCAAAAACCAACTAATGTTATTTATTTTACTGTAGTCCTTTGATTTAGATTTTTCCGATATATTTGACTGTGGTAGTACTCACCATCCACCATATGCATAAAGACCTGAGTAAAAGGCCAGGGGTAGTTTAGTCAGAGATAAAGAATCAGAGTCAAAGGCATCCTGGAAATTTTTGGTGTTCCCTGAAAAGAGAAATAAATAGGAATATAAAATATCACAACAATTTCCCACCTCTGTTCTCATATTTGGATTCATTTCAATGTGCAATGTTTTTATTATGGGAACCAAATCTTGGAAATGTTTCAAGGCTGTCAAAATATACCTCATTTAGTTTTGATTAAGATTTTTTTTAACCATCACAGTAATTAATTTTTACAAATGCAAAAAATATTTAATTATTTCAATTAAACTTTTTAATAAAAAAATCAATTGAATGTATAAAATCTATGTTTTTTATTAAACAGGGATCATTAGTGTATTCTAGTTTGACCCCAAATCCCATTTGTCATCATTAAATAGTGAATTACTCAATAAATACACATTTATGCTATGGGTATGGGTAAGATCGGTAAGTGGCCAGGCCAGATTGACCATCAGACCACCGGGAAATGTCCCGGTGCTCCCAGTGACCAGTGCACCCCTGGCTGTATGTAATGTAATGTAGCCTAGTGCAGTGTGTGATTCTCACCGTTGGCCAGAGCCATGATTCCCGGGATGATGATCAGAACCAGAGCAAACATCTTGATGAAGGTCAGCGAGACCTGCGTACGAGCAGCTAAAGACACACTCCAGCAGTTCACCGCCACCACAAATGCTAGGAAGAATACACAGTATAAAAACTACTTCAAGATTTATTTGACTGTTAACTAGAAATGAATTGTATAGAAACGTCACTCACTGACTCCCACCATGCTGACCATTTTAACTAGAACAGTCGGAGCGACACACGGCATGAAAAATGGCTCCACCACATAACGGCCAAAAGCCAAAGACACGTACGAGGCCACTGCAGGTCTGAAATGACATTAGGATTGGATTTAAAGTGAGAAAACACAGATCTTTTTCATGCACTTGTCGATTGTTTGGCTTTTACCTAAGGGGTTTTACTGTTTAATAGAAAGAAAACTTTTAAAATAGACTTTTAAGTTCACTGAAAAAATAATTCATTAGATTTATAATTTTTTTTAAGGTAAGTGGTTGTAAACACTTTATGGGCAGAATTTAAACAAACCAATTAAACTTAGTAACGTTATTACAACATTACTCTGGCATTACTTAACCATAGCTCTGGCACCCAGAGGAATCCCATACAAACATGGGGAGAACATGCAACCTCCACACAGAAATGTCTACTGACCCAGCTGGGACTCCTCCTTGTTGTGAGGCGACAGAGCTAACCACTGAGCCACCATGCTGCCTGTTCTCAATTCTTTATGTAATCAATCAACTGTTGAAGTATGTTGTTATAACTAGTAGTAGGAAACACAATGACTAAACGCTGCACACACACACAAACCCACCTAATGAATATGTATTCAGTCCACAGTCGCAGGAAGGCAGGCAGCGGCCCAAGAGTCTCCAGCAGGTATGTGTAATGTCCACCTGATTTAGTAAAGCTTGTACCCAGCTCAGCATAACATAAAGCTCCTAAAGAGAATGTAAAAAAAAAACTATTAAAACAGTGAACAAAACATCATTATTCAGTCAATTATTCAACAGATTCAAAATATCTTCTTTTGTCTTCAAGTGAAATAAGAAACATTGGCAGGTTTAGATGCACTTAAAGGAGAATAAATGGTTTTCTAGGGTAAACTACTGTATCACAATAAAGCTAATTGTTTAGACAGGTTTTGGATTTTTGAACCCCAGTTTATACCTGTCTAAAAATGTAACCTAAAGTAATCCATTGACTATAATCTAAAACAAAGGTTGGCTTTGAGTTTTTAAGGCAGCAAGTATATCTGGAAATGTTTTACAGTGTGTAACATTGATGTGCAGATGCAAATGCAGGTTTAATAGAGAGATCAGGCAAGCAATGGTCAACACAGAGGCAAGCAGATGTACACAGGCAATCCAGGGTCGAAATCAAATAAACAGGCAAATGGTCAAAAGGCAGGCAGTAGGCAATGTAAACAAAAAACACAGCAAGGTTCAAAAACATGGAAGGCAAGACAAGGAAATGCGTTGTAATGTCACTAAACAGTAAACAAGACTCAGCAACTGTGTGTGTGTGTCTGTGCTGTTTAAATAGTCCTAGAGATCAGTCTGTGAGCAACTTCAGCTGTGTGAGTGTTTGCAATTAACGTTGACTTGGAGCAGGTGTGTGTGTGTGTTGCATGACTGAATATGGAGCCCATAACATGGCGGATTTGTAGTTCGTGTGAATGTGAGTATTTTCCAGCGATCTATGGTGTTTAGATCACTGGAGATCATGACACATGATTTCATCATGTCTTTAAAAGGTTTTCCGCCAATGTTGCTTCATTTTGATCAACAGTTCAGTAGTAAAAGTATTGTAAAACATTATTACAATTTTACATAAGCTATTTTCTAGTTGAAT
>CAIGQZ010031558.1:2562380-2580527 GCA_903798205.1 Danio tinwini | reverse complement strand
TCTATCTATCTATCTATCTATCTATCTATCTATCTATCTATCTATCTGACAATATATGTTTTATTATTAATTGTTTTATGCAAATAGTAATACTTGAAATAAATATGCTCATTATTATTTACATAAATAAAATAACAGTAAAATTACTATAATGTTACTAATAATAGGCTATTTATGTACATATGTATATGTACATAAATTAAACTATGTATAATAAATACATTGTATTTCAGTTGCACAGTATTTTTTAATCATGTCAATATAATCAGGGCTTGTGTCTTTTTTTATATTTATATCATATTTATAATTGTATGATATAGTAGAATTGTAAATATGGTACAATACATTTTAAATGTAAAGTTTTAATATACATCTTAAGGATTTTTTATTCTCGAATCCTCAAGATGTTGGCTTCTGAATTTAAATCTCAGCATTTAGTGGTTATTATGGAGTGAGGGGCAAGAACAGCTCTTTACTCAAGTAAAATGAACTAACTAATCATCCTGGACCATTAAACACAAAGTTAACACAATGCAGTCCAGTCCATTCATTACCCTCCATTGATAAATGATAAACGAATACCTGCCAGCTCAATGCATTTCAAGCAGGAATGCATTTTATTACTGTGCCTAAAGAGTGAATGTTGACATGTTGATGTGGGCTGTTTCAAGGGCATCTCTGTGTTTTCGGCCTACAAGAGAAAGTCTGCATGTGTTAGTGGCTAAAATGACCTTTAACGGCTTTTTGTGTAAATATAGTGATGTGAACTGGGTTTAATTGTGTGCTTTTGCTCCGTCTCTGACCTTTGCAGAAACAGCAGTGCAGCTTGTGCTCAGCAAAACATCTCAGGTTACACGAGGCCTTCAGAAAGGCAGATCAACCCGCTGCTATTTGAGGAGCTTTCTCAAAAGCTATCGATTCTGACATGCGTTACACAAATATAATAGCATATGATTAATTGTTTTCAGTTCAAAAGCAATCGTAGGAATGAAGCTGAAGTCAGACGGATAATGATTGAGACGCTTCAGTATATTTCAGCACCACCAACGTGGACAGCGACCAAATCCTGCTGATCGAAAACACTGAAGACTAGCCTATCTGAGAAGTTTGAGGAATATTTCTGATGGTTTTTAGGATTTTATTAGCTTAACATGGCCATTTATTTATTGAAGAGTGAATTTTACTGCAAAATCCATAATTAGCTAATTAAAAAAAAATTATTAAGCATTTAATTGACTTGGTTTTGGACTAGCTGATCCGAAATGTTTGAGGAATAATTATGGTGCTTTTTAAAACCAGTTTGATGATTTGTAGGATTTTATTGCCTTATCTTGCCCATTATTTGTTCATCTTAATTTGTAATTATTTAATAGTGAATTTAACAGTAAAATCCATAATTAACTAATTAAAAAAATAATTAAGCAATTGAGGAATATTTATGGTGCTTTTTGATACTAATTTGATGATTTTTTAATATTTGATTCACTTATTTTAGCCATTAATTAAACTTAATTTATTTAACAGTATTCATAATTCATAATTATAAATAAATTCATAATTAGCTCATAAAAAATATGTTTAGCATTTAATTTACGTGGTTTTGGATTAGCTGATCCAAACAGTTCGAGGAATATTTCTTCAGATTTTTAAACTAATTTATTTTACTTTTTATAGGATTTAATTACCTTATATTGCCCATTAATTTATCCTTCTTATTGAAAAAAATATATTGAATATTGAAATTTAGAGCAAAATCAATAATTAGCTCATTAAAATTTTTTTAGCATTTAATCTGCTTGGTTTTGGACTAGCTGATCCGAAAAGTTTGAGGAATATTTCTGGGGCTTTTTGAAACAAATTTGTTGATTTAAAAAATAATAATAATATTTTTTAAAATAATTTGGCCATTTATTAAATAATTTAATTTGGATTTTTTAAATAGTGGATTTTACAGCAAAATCCATAATTGTAGTGTTTATTTAACATGGCTATAAAATAATGAAGTGGACTAAAAACACATTAAACATTATGCATTGTAGTAGAGTTGTATATAGTCAAAGTGTTATATTTAGTCATCTTGCTTATTTTTAGAAAGTTCCAGGTGAATTCTGAAACACAATTGATAATTTAGATTTTGATGAACTTAGTTAAAAAATTATTTATTAAATGAATATCCCTTAACAGAGCATCAGAATGTTATGGAACTTAACAAAAAAAAATGCACATTTTTTTTGTTACATGTAATTAAAAAATACATAAATACATAAAAAAAAGCTTAAGGATAGGTTTCTGTATTATTTTTAACATATTTGATCATTTTATGATTTAGTGAACTTAATAAAAAATCAAAAATGGTGGTGATGATGATAAACTATAAATAAAAAATTATCATATTAGATAATTAGATATACCAGATTATCCTACCAGAAAACACACAAAGAATTAACTTTACTTTATTATTTATTTATTATTTAGTTTATTATTGTTTTTATTATTCAGTTTAGTGATATGATTTCTCTGCAAAATTACAGCCATAAAAATATATAATTTGACTTGTAGGCTAATTACATTAAAAGATTTTTGTAATAAAAATAAACATCTAATGAGCCCAAATCTACACTGTTAAAGCACCAGTTAATAAAATGTTAGAAGAGCAAAAATATCTATGTTAGATACTAATGTTCTTGCCTGTGCCTACTTAATACAAATTGCAATAATTTAAATAATATTTTGTAGAGAAAATAATATTAAACACTTTGTGGAAATAGAACTTATAAATACTAATTAATGATAATCATTGTCATAGTGAAGTAGATGATCCAGTATTTTGGATGTTTCTAATGCACTTTGAAACGACATTGATACATTTTTCGTCTGTGTAGGAAGGAACAGGAGTTGGACTCTGAAGACAGCATCATTCTGCATCAGTTTGCCCGGCCCAAAACTGGGGTCCCAAGCCTGTCGCCTTTCTGCCTGAAGATAGAGACATATCTGCGCATGGCTGACCTGCCATACCAGGTACACAAATGTGATACATGAGATAAAGGCAATAATTAAGTATTTTAATGAGTGTTTTGCATGACTTTGTAAATGAAATAGCATATAGCCTCCATCCTGGCTAGTGTTTTCACTTCTGTTGTTCTACAAATCTGTTGTACATTATGCTGTTGTTTTGACATGTGCTTCTTTTTTTAATGTTGCCTGTCACTTTAAAGTTCCTGTTAAATTTAAATATATTTGTTTTATATTTTAGTATGAGTATGTTAGTTTTAAGGTCATCTATGAGCTATTGTGCTCCAAAGCAGTGACAAAATTCTCGTTTAGAAGATATAAACCTGATAAAAACTTCTAAAGCTTGCAGTTTGTCACTTCCGCTTAAATGGATCTACTTTTTTTCGGACCACCTCATACTCATCAAAATTCTGACCAATCAAATGCTTTCTAGTATTTGACATGCCCCGCCCTTTTCAAGACACTTATTTGATGCACTTGAGCTCAACCACTCTTACTGGCTGTTGTGATAAAAACGAAAAGCTATTGGCTGTTTTTTTTATAAAGGGGAGGAGTTACTATATGTCCCACCCTCTCTTTATGTTTCTGTTGAGATTATGTCAAGTTTCGAATTTAAAATGCTGATTTCAAAGCACTTCACGGGATTTTTAAGTGCTGTGATTTGTAACCCTGGACCACATGACATATTTTTTGGCTATTATTTTTCTTTCATGCCCAAAAAACATTAGAATGTAGTACAGTAAACTAAATATCAAGTACACACACACATACATACACATATATATATATATATATATATATATATATATATATATATATAAAAAACCTCAAATTTTTATTAGAAATGTGTCTTGTTAAGTACTTAATTTGGAAAACTTTCTTAATATTTTGATCTTTTTGAACCATCAGATTCCAGATTTTCGAACAGTTTTATCTCACACATATATTTTATACATCAACGGAAAGCTTATTTATTCAGCTTTTGGTTGAAGTATAAAATTCAGTTCCAAAATAATGGCACTTATGACTTATGACACTTATGTTCAGGATCACATTTAGTGTTGCCACATATATAAAAAGTGTAACAAACAAAAGCAAGTTGTTTTTCCCCAACAAATGCACCAAAATAAGTTTAAAACCTTATATTTACAAAATAAGTTTATTTATTCAGCTTTTAGGTAATGTATACAACTTTTTTTCCAAAATAATGACACTTATGACAGGTTTTGTGGTACAGGATCAGATTTAGTGTTGCCAGATATCCAAAAGAAATACAAACAAAAGCAGTTTTCCCCCTAAAAATCACCAAAACAAATCGTGTATTTACAAAATAAGCTTATTTATTCAGCTTTTGGGTAATTTATAAAACTCATTTCCAAAATAATGACACTTATGACTGGTTTTGTGTTCCAGGGTCACATGTAGTCTTGCCCGATATTAAAAGGGAAACAAACAAATGCAATTTACTCAAAAAAAAAAAACACCAAAATAAGCTTATTTGTTCAGCTTTTGGGTGATGTATAAGTCTCAGTTCCAAAATAATGATACATATGACTGGTTTAAGGTCCAGGTTCACATTTAGTGTTGCCAGATATCTGAACGAAAAACAAAAAAATGCAATTTACTCACAAGAAAATCATCAAAATAAGTTAATCTTATTTTATTAATTTTTTTTTTTTACAAAATAAGCTCATTTATTTAGCTTTTAGATGATTTATAAATCTCTTATGACAGGTTTTGTGGTCCAGGATCAGATTTAGTGTTGCCAGATATCTAAAAGAAATACAAACAAAAGCAATTTTCCCCCCAAAAAATCACTAAAACAAATCGTGTATTTAAAAAATAAGCTTATTTATTCAGCTTTTGGGTTATGTATAAAAATCCATTCCAAAATAATGACAATTAAGACATGGTTTTTAGGTCCAGGGTCATGCATAGTGTTGCCAGATATCTGGAAGAGAAACAAACAATAGCAGTTTTCCCAACAAAATAAATTATTCAGCTCTTGGGTGATGTATAGATCAATCTTAGTGCCAAAACAATGACACTTATGACTGGTTTTGTGGTCCAGGGTCACATTTAGTGTTGCCAGATATTGAAAAAGAAACAAAAGAAAAATGAAAATGCAATAAAATAAGTTCAAATACAATTTATTTACAATTAATTACTTTATTGACGCTGTCACATTAATCTTTAAAATAAGTCCAACAGTGCACCAATTATAATAACTAGATCTGGCAACATTTATTCAGTGATATAATTTGAAATAATATTTCACTCATGACCTCATTGATAACTACATGCCTGCCGGAGATCATATATTCTGAAAACTGAGGGACGTTTTAGTTGTTTATGGTTCAATTTTCTTCTCAGAACTACTTTGATGGCCAGCTCTCTCCTCAAGGGAAGATGCCTTGGATTGCGTATAATAAAGAGCAGGTTTGTGGGACGGAGTTTATCATCGACTTCCTGGAGGAGCAGCTCGGGGTGAACTTGAACTCCAGTCTGAGTCCTCAAGAGAAAGCCATCTCACGCGCCATCACCAAAATGGTGGAGGAACACTTATACTGGTAAGACTCAACTAAATCTCCTCCACGCCATGGTTTAATTTTTTGGTCAGCTTTCTTCAAATCTTCAACTTGAATTATTGAAAGATTGTTATTACAGTGCTCATCTTGAAATGTGATTGACATTTAAGTTATTTTTAGGTTTATTTTTTGATATTTCAAAACCTAAAGCAGACATTTTTGAAACTATACAATCCTACACTGTACTAAAGGTCTTTCACCTGCTGTAGGTGAATGTAAAGGAGCTTTACTGAAGGAATTTGCGGCATTTGCTGATATTTTTTATGTAATGTAGATCAATCTAGATCAGTCTGGAGATTTAAGAGCTTCAATTCATTCATTCATTCATTTTCCTTTGGCTTGGTCCCTTTATCAGAGGTCACCACTACGGAATGAACCGCCAACTATTCCAGCATATGTTTTACACAGCGGATGCCCTTCTAGCCACAACCCAGTACTGGCAAACACTCTCACATTCACACATGCACTCATATACTGCGTCCAGTTCAGCGTATTCAATTCACCTATGCCACATGTCTTTGAACTGTGGAGGAAACCGGAGCACACGGAGGAAATCCACGCCAACACAAAGAGAACAAACATGCAAACTCCACACAGAAAGCCCAAATGACCCAGCCAGGGCTTGAACTAGCGACCTTCTTGCTGTGCTAACCACTGAGTCACTGCGCTGCCCAATTTAAGAGCTTTTTACAAAATAACTGCAATGAATTTGTTCTGCCCTCTAGTGTTCAGCCTTGCATTCACACTGAAAAAAAGTCTATGCTATATATAAATATATACTATATATAAATATATACTGTACATTTTTCTGTATATATTTTATATGATACTGTTTATTATAATGTTGTCTTGATTTACAGTATATCTAAGCAATTTTACATTAGCATGGATTTTCTTGAGAAGCAAATAATAATAAAAAAATCTGTAAAAATTTTAATATTTGCAAAAAAAGTATTATTACCAAAGGATCAGTAAATAATTATGATTGTGCAAATGCATTGCAGACCAAACAGAATGTTTTTACTTTTTAAAAAGAGCCAAATTCTAGGAACTTTCTTTTATTATTATTTAATCTTTTGCAATACAATTATTTTCTTATTTTTTGCAGCCACAAAATAACATTTATTTATTTATTTATTTATTTTATATCAGCAGCATTGAGCATATTCATAGCATAATAATTAATATATCATTTACAATCATAACTCTTTCTTAATCATTCATTGTACTAAAAAAATACTAAATACAACACTGATAAAAAGTCCTATTATAATCATACATATTCATCTATTGTAACTCTCTGACTATAGTCAATACAACCTGTATACGACGTTCATAGTACATTCATCTGTAAATATCATCATAGTTTTTCTATAATTGCACTTTCTAATTGCATATCCTGCACTTGCTGCTATTGCACTCCTGGTTAGACCTAAACTACAAGTTGCCTTGTACATGTGTAATGAGAATAAAGTTGAATCTAATCCAATCTATTGATCAGTGACATATACTCTAAAATCCCAACATTTCACTTAAAAATGTTTCCTGAATAAAAGCGTTCTCTAATTTTATTTAAACATATACATTCTATAAAAATGCCATCAAACTATTCTCACACAAGTAACAAATAGGGTTTTCTTCCCACAAAATAACATCGACGTTTGTTTAATTCATTATATAGAAAGAAAAACATCAGTGTGCGGCGCGCATCTAGAAAAATCTTAAAGGCAGGTGCTCGATCAAGCCAAACACAGTAGAAAAAGTGTTAAAAAAATCCTGCACATTGATGAAGACCATGTGGATTGAAACATAGTCCAAATAAAGTGGCAGTGTGTCAATTTATTTATATATTTTTTTTACTTTTTCTACTCTGTTTAATTCATTACCATAATCACGGTGTGAAATGGTTTACTATTCAATCTCACATATTCACAAATTCCAGAATATGCTGAATATGATCAAATGAGCTACTCTAATCTGTCATGTGTGTGTGTTTTGCTGCAGGACAATAGCGTACTGTCAGTGGGTGGACAATGTAGAGGAGACCCAGAAGATGTTGTCTACGAACGGGCCGCTGAGTGACCTGCTCCGGCAGATCCTTGGTCAGGTGACCGGTGGGATCGTGAAGAGGGAGATGTACGGCCACGGCATCGGACGCTTCTCCAGAGATGAGGTTTACAAGCTGATGGAGAAAGACATGCGCACATTGGCCACCCTTCTTGGTACGTTAGGCAGTCTGAGGGCTTTTTAAAAAATGTTTTTTAAAGATTTGTGGCTTTTATATGCAACGGAGATCAATCGAGCAGTGTTTCCTAACCCTGTTCCTAAAGGCACACCAACAGTACACCTGTAATAAACTGGTCAGATAAAAGAGACATTAAAAATAGGTACTGTTGGTGTGCCTACAGGAACAGAGTTGAGAAACGCTGATCTAGAACAATCTGAAGCAAGCAGAGCTTTTGAAACAGGTTACAAAATACTGCAGCAGTTGATCTGTGCTGCCCTCTAGTGCTTTACTGCAAACTTTACTGCTTTCCTTTTTGGTTTTGTCTTGGTGGTCTTGGTGGAAAATAAGAACGTTTTCAGAATTATTTTATTTTGTCATTGTGCTGCCAGGTATTTTTTTCTTGTTTTAAGGATAAACTTTGCCTTTCTAGAAAACAAACTTATCTGAGCCACTTTCTTTCTGAAACAGGATAGATAAATGTAAGGATTGTTTTATATTTGAACGATAAATTCTGAATTTTGCACATTCTCTTGCTAAGCATTAATAATGACTTTTTATATTAGCAAATTTCATATATTAAAAAGATTTTTTTGGGTGAAATGGAAATTCTGTATTGTGTAAAAAAATGTCACATTTAAATTCTGAAAAAAATTAATTTCTGAAAAAAATTTCATTATAATTTAAACAATTCAGAAATCAGAAAAAAGTCTAAACTGTGTGAAAGTTCAGTGTGAAAACTGTTCTTTGAAACTAAAAAATTGTAAAATATAAGCTCAGAAATCACATAAAAGTTAAAAGTCAAATGTGCAAGATAGTAAAGATTAAGAGTTCTCAAAAATAGAAACCATTGTAAGATGCAAACTGACGACTATGAGATTAAAAAGTAATCCAATGTATTATTCCCTGGTAGAAACTATGGAATTTCATGACAATCAACCAAACAAAAAACGTTCATTTTCATAAATTTCTCCCATAGGCAATAAAAAGTACCTTATGGGTCAGACGTTTTCCACAGTGGATGCTGCTGTATTCGGTCATCTTGCCCAGGCCATGTGGACTCTTCCAGGAACACGTCCAGAACAGTTAATTAAAGGTGAGCTCATTAACTTATGATGATCATTTCTTCACATCCATCATAATGTCAGTGTTTAGCACTCTAAAGAGAATAGTTCACCCAAAAAATGAAAATTCTGTCATTATTTGGTCACCCTCAAGTGGATCCAAACATCCAAAACTGAACACAAAAGAAAACAATTTGAAGAATTAGAAATTGGTACCCATTGACTTCCATACTGTTTTTCCCATCTTTGAATCTCAGCAGCTCATTCTGTGGTGTCATCACAGTGATGTAAATGACGTCATCACATTGCCATGTCCTGTTCACTGCGTGTGTTTTTAGCTAGATTTAGATTTTCCAGGGATTTGTTATTATATACGGAGCCAGATCAGTCTTAAAAATAATACATTTACAAAATAAAAGTCGACATACATCCACAACACAATTCACGTTTACAAAATCCAATTCATAAACTCAAAACACGCTTCATGATATACATAAATCCAATTCATTTGGCGAAAATATTTATGATTTTTACTTTTTAAATACACAAATTGTGTGTTGTATTTATGCATTGTGTTTTGAATTCACAAATTGGACTGTGTAAATATGAAGTGTGCATGTGTGACTTTAATTTTGTAAATGTATTATTTTTGAGACCGATCTGGCTCCATACTTCCTCCATGCAGGCGAGTTCATAAATCTAGCCATGTACTGCGAGCGAATCCGTCGCAAATTCTGGCCTGAGTGGTTTGTGGATGTAGATGACCTTTACTACGACGGGCTGAGCGAAGAGCCGGATTCTCCCTCCCAGCTCCAGGATTTGGGTCTGCACTCACGCAGTTTCCAGGAGCAGGACAGCAGCGTCTCCCATCAGGACACGCCGTCTCCGGACAGCGACATCACCGGACGCTCTCTGTGTGACTCTGATATGGACACCGAATGCTCAGTCTCAGAGGCGGAGCTACTGAAGTGATGATCACACCCCTTTTGATGATGTGTCTGCACGGGCCCCGCCCCCCATTTATTGTCCCAAACCCTTTATTAGGGGAAGGGTTGGTCAGAAACCGCAGCGTGTTTTTCCTGGAAGGAATTCTGATCATATTATAGAGGATTTTTATTAATTGAAGGAAAAGCGAAACCAGAGGGAGGTCAGGAAGATGTGCTGAATATCGGAGTGAATGACGCGTCAGCTGAATCACTCCTCCTGTGGATGTGCGTGACATCATCACAGTGTTGGAAATGACATCATCACCACTTCATGACCACTTCCCAATCACTGCGTGTGTTTGTTGCTAGACTGCATTTGTCTTACATTCTCCCGGGATTTGGTGCTGTATGGGTAGTCCGACTGAAATGACTAAAGAGTGTGTAGATATACTTACTGTATGAAGTGAAGCGGCACAACATTTTTTGCGGTCAATTTACAATTCGTGTCCTGTTCTATGCGGTCAAACCTATAACTAGTGATCAACTGATATTTTTATTTTCTTAAACTGTCGCAGGTTTCCCACTGCTTGATTAATGATTATGTTATGTGGCCAGTTATGCAATGCATTGATGAATAATTCACCCAAACTAATGAAAAGATTTTATATAGTTTCTTGTCTGCATGACTTGCTTTTGGCACGTTATGCAATGCATTAACGAATAATTCATCCCAAAATGGAAATATTTCATGTAATTATTAGCCTGCATGACTTTCTTCAATAGAGCAGAAGGTATTTTGAGCAAAGTTGTATGCATATGCAAACAAATTCACTTGTTTTCATAGCAGGGGCTTAAAAGTGTATAAAATTAAGGTGTACATACATATCTTAAATTCTTTTATATTTTTTCCCAGGGAAGAAACACATTTCTAAACATAATAGTTTTAATAACTTATTTCTAATCACTGATTTATTTTATCTTTGCCATGATGGCAGTACATCATATTTGACTAGATGTTTTCGTAGATACTAATATTCAGCTTAATGTGACATTTGATGGCTTAACTAGGTTATTTAGGCAAGTTAGGGTAATTAGATAAGTCATTGTATACCAATGGTTTGTTCTTAAGCCAAACAAAAACAATTGCAAAATTTAGACTAATAATATTGACCTTAAAATGTTTTTAAGAATTTTAAAAACTGCTTTTATTCTAGCCAAAATAAAACAAATAAGACTTTCTCCAGAAGATAAAATAAATATAGAAATTAAAGGGATAGTTAACCCAAAAAAACAAAATACAGTTTTTAAAGGAAAAATAGTCACAATTACCTGTTGTTTTTTATTATTATCTGTAACAGCAACAACACTGAAATGTAAACTTAAAAGTTATAAAGCTTACTATTGCAGGAATAAATTCTGAATTTCTTCCCAAATCTGTGGTAAAGTATTACAAATAACGTGAGTTACGTAATAATATGACGTTTCCAAATAACGAGTCAAGTAATGCATTACTTTTCAAAATGAAGTCATAATATTTGAGCTCCTTTTTTAAAAATGTAATGCCATTTTATTTATTTATTTATTTTTGCTTTTAAAAAATAAATTGCTGAATTAAAATGATCGTAGTCATGTTGAATCCCACACGCAGTGAGAGAATGCAGGAACAGACAGAAAGGAAGATGGCAGAGCATTGCAAACGCATTGCTTTAAACTTTCCTTAATCAGTATATTCTTTCATTAATCTGTAAATTCTTTCATTAAACTCTATATTCCTCCCAAATCTGAATACTCACTGTGGTAAATCATAACAAGTAACGCAAATTGTGTAATAATATGTCTTTTCTAAGTAACAAGTGAAGTAAGGCATTACTTTAAAAAAAATTAAGTCTTAATATTTGAGTTACTTTTTAAAAATGTAATGCGAGTTGCTTTTAATTTAGCTAAATGCTTTTCCCATAAAGTCAGCCACATTTTAAACCTTAGTAAAATGTTAGTAAAATGAACGTGATCACATTAAATCCCCCACACAATGAGAGAATGCAGGAACAGACAGAAATGAAGATGGCAGAGCCTTACATTTCTGCACTGGAAATATTTTCTTTATTTTGAGTGCATTGAAGAAAAGAAAAGAGGATTGTCTGAATGGACAGCGATTTTACTCTTTAATAAGACAAAGTAGCAAATGCATTGCTTTAAACATTCATTAATCTGTATATGCGGCATGTATAGCCCTGGAGTTCTCTGAAGACAACAATACCCTACATTATTTATTTATTTATTTATTTATTTATTTTTAGATAAATGAAAGTTATACAGTGTTTTTGTTAATTGTTAATTGCAGAGCTCCTCTATTAAAAAAACAAAAAAAACTGCAAGTTCTGAAAGAGATCAAGCCTCAGCAGCATTACTTACCATAAAAAGTAACTAAGTAACCCAACTAGTTACTTTTTTTGTGAGTAACTCAATATTGTAATGCATTACTTTCTAAAGTAACTTTCCCCAACACCGCTCACTGATTAACATTTGGGTGAATTATTTTTTCATGAGCATAAATGCTGACCAAAATCTATAATGGACTAATATCCTCATTCATTTGCTTGACATTTGTTTCTCAATCGTGCGTGCGTGCGTGCGTGTGTGTGTGCAGCAGTTATCTGTGCTGAATGTACTTGTGTTTGTCAAACAGCAAACACTTCAGGCGGGGATCTGTGCAATAGCGCCCCCTGTGAGACTTCATTTGCCATTATTCACTATGGCAGAAAACACTGGACAGAATAATGCAGCAGTTTCACTTAAATGCAGAGGGGGTGCGTGTGTAGTAATACAAATGGAGACAGACAGCTGCGTGTGTGTGTGTGTGTGTGTGTGTGTGTGTGTGTGTGTGTGTGTGTGTCGATCTGCTGCATGGCTGAGTCTCTGAGTCATCGTCACACACCAATGATCTCCCAATGACACATGCAAGACAAGAGACTTATGTTTTTTTTTTTTCTGTCGCGTACTGAGATGTAATCTGTATCTTGCTGTGCCGTACAAACATCCTTTCTGTTTGCACAAATGCCCTTTTAATATTGCAGACATAATCCTGCTCAAGATGCTGTCGGTTCTGAGAAATCTTACGGGACAAAAAAAGAAAAAAATGATTTTTATTTTTTATGCCTTTCAAATACTAATGTATTTAGCTGATGTTTGATCACCAAAATTGCTTAATTTTTAGGGGGAAAATGTCACATTTATTAACTGGTACTTAATTAGAAAAGGAATTTGTTTAACAAAACCAAAAAAAAGAGGATTGCATGCCATTAATCATTTAAAGGTGCCAAAATAATTCAGAAAGAAATCAGAAAATTCATAAAATCCTCATAGGCTGATTAAAAAATTGTGTTTTACTAATAATTACAAAGAGAATGGCGATAAATGTATAATAAATGTGATATTATGGAGAAATTATGGACATTTTCATGTAAAACATAGTGACACAGCGGCTCAGTGGTTAGCACTGTTGCCTTACAGCAAGAAGGGTCGCTGGTTCAAGTCCCGGCTGGGCCAGCTGGCATTTCTGTGTGGAGTTTGCAGGTTCTCCCCTTGTTGGTGTGTTTCCTCCAGGGATGCAGATCTGGTGCAGACGCAATGCTTTTTATTAGGCTTACCTAACCCTACCCCTCAGAGTGACGTCACTAGCTCCATTGAGTGCATCGCTAAGAGATGCAATCTCCGCTTGCATCATAAAGGCTGCATCCAGATACTATTAGATTTCCCCCACAGTCCATAGACATGCACTATAAGTGAATTGAATAAACTAAATTGGCCGTAGTGTGTGTGCTTGTGTGAATGAGTGTGTATGGGTGTTCCCAGTACTGAGTTGCAGCTGGAAAGGCATCTGCTGTGTAAAACATATGCTGGAATAGTTGGCGGTTCATTCCGCTGTGGCAACCCCTGATGAATAAAGAGAACTAAGTCGAAGGAAAATGAATGAACTTTCAAATATAGTTTATACAATGTGTTCTTTCTTAAGAGGTTTGTTTGTTTGTTAGTTTGTTTACATTATTCTTGATTTATTACTGTGCCTGATTCTAAAAAAACTAACATTTATATTATTTTTAAATTGTTTTTTATTTGTATATGTATTGTGTGTTATTCCTGGACCACTTGACCTTTTTATATTTAGTTATTTATCTCTCTGTTTATTTTATATTTCAAATATTGTAAAGGAAGAGTTTTGCATCTATTTCTTGTTGTGTTTTAGTTACTCTGAGAGCTGTTTTACACACGGTTTGTTTTGATTATATTGAATGAATTTCAGATCATTCTCACTAGGGCAGATTCAAGGCTATAGTCTTCAAACAAACTCGCTACAAGCATTGCAGATACATTTTTAATGCTTCCTTGTTGAGCTTATTCTAGCCAGTTTTATCGCCTGTACATGACAATCTTGTATCTTGACCTCACTAGACATACGGCCCTAAATAATACGCCAAATGTGATGGAAAATGGCAACCCAAAGATGGAATTATGTTGGAAATGTCTTCATATGATTTTTTAAGCCATATTACAGTTTCTGTGTTGTGTGTGTCATGACCCTGATGGACTTATTATGGACTATACATAATATTAAGGAGTGTACATGAACTAATGATCACTGTAACATAAGGAACTAAAACTGTCTGGGAAATGTGTTAAAGATACTCAAAATGTTTCATGAAATATAGCTGTATTAAATTAACTGATTCTGGCTTTGTGTTTGTATGTTTTTTAATATTTATTACTTAAAGATGTTTTGTTCTTTTAGTGTCTGTGTCAAATTAAATTTACAAAAGTGATTTCATAAACATAGAAAGCATTTTAAATGCAAGTAAAGTGTCATAGACTTTAGAAAAATATAATGTCGCAATATGGGTAATTTATCATTTAGTGTAATGTATTTATGATAAAACAAACATGGTTTCGCTATCATACTAAATTTTACTATAATTTAATTGGACTTACTTAATTTTATTAGTGGTTGCAAACAATTATTATGGGATGAATTTACACAAACAAATTAAATTGAGTAACATTCAACTTAATTTCTGTTTAATTTCAGCCCATATTAATTGTTTGCAATTACTTACCCTAAAAAAAATTAATATATCCAATAAATCGGTTTTATCGTTTTCGCTTTAAATGATCATTTCCTTGCTGACAAATTATTTGAAAGAGTATATTTAAAATAATATTAGTATTTTGGGACTGCACTGTGCGTGTTTCCCTTAAGAGTCTTTTATAATGTCTTTAAATGATTGCTTTAATAATTAGAAGGATTTTAAACTCTTTTTTTATATACAAAAGCCTTATACAAAATAAAAACCCTTACATTATTTTTGCCACAAATGGAAGGAAGCTTATTATCAAGTGGAATTGGTAAGTATTAGCCTAATTTAAAACATTTCAATGGGCTTGTTCTAAGTTTATTTATTTTTGTTGTTAATTTTATTCAGTTAATCATATTCAATTGTATCGTCATGTTTACCTGAATATTTACCATATTTACCTGTGTAGAAAATATGTAAGATCGTGAAGTTTTGAAAACGTTATTTCTTTTATTCGTTTAACTATATGGTTATGCGAACGTTAATTAAACGTGTAAGATAACATGTTGCTGACTTTACGGGAAAGGCTAGACTACTTTTGAGTGTTTTCTGAGTATTCTGAAGTACACTACAAAACCTTTTCAGATAAACCGAACACGTTCCATAAATTATACATAACATGACGTGTTTGTGTTGACCAGAAAACAAACGAAGATTCTATCGCGTCACTAACAGAACCTTGGGAATGAGAACGTTCGAAAAAGCTCCGGGAACTTTGCTTGTTAGCCAACCGTGACTTTGATTTAAACTGGTTTGTTTGAGGCACAACAAGTAATGCCTACGTTAATATTTGGCTTAAGGGAACACCAAGGATTTAAAGTTCAGTTTTAAAGTTGATCTACGGCCTTCCTGAGAGACTACTCGAAATGTGTTTATGTTCACCTGCACAGCACGACAACTTTCAACGGTAAGAACTCTCTCTCAAACACTAGCTAGTCATGAAAAAATCTATTTGGTTTTACTCAAATTACTCACAGTTAAGTTAATACGACGATTTAATACGTTTAAAGACTGTTACTGTACTTTGTTACGATATATGTACCAAAACAAAACAATAGTAACCTGAAATATTCTGACAACACATCCAGCCAGAGATCATTGTAGATATACGCATTTTAAAAAAATATTCGTCCAGCATATATATTTCCGGATCAATATTTGTTGTTCACTAAACAATAGTAAACAAATACAAGCAAATAGTAATATTTCAGTTTTTTCGGGATATTGTCAATAGATGGCGCTCGCCACACAGCATATGCTCATAGGGGAAACACACACACACACACACACACACACACACACACACACACACACACACCAATGCGGCTTCATGCAGTTTTTCAAGGCAGTTAAAATTCCCAAGGCCTTGAATTTATAAAAAAAACGCAGCAAGACATATAAACAAATCTGGTGTCAAGTGTTTTCAGTTGTTTTTCTAAAATTGTTCAATGACGGAGCAGTAAATCGATATTACAGAAATGTCTATGATTAAAAAAAGATGTATCACCTATTAAAATTAGGCTACATGTTTTTTTTTCGTTTAAAATATTACTAATGAAGGATAATTTGAATGATTATTATTGTGATCTTGACATTTCCAGGTTATATTTCAAAGTCATTTTAGATATTTTATAAAATAAGTCCTATTATGAAACAGAAAAGCATCATAAAATATTCACACGCATCTCCGATCTCTTTTTGTGCCACCTAATCCGTCTTCATTAGCAGTGAAATGGCAAACATTTGCAGATCGAATCGAAGGAATTGTAAAGGATCTACAGCATCATCTCATCCCGAGGCAACATTATATTCAACAGCCTTGATGCTCACATAATGTGTGAAATTGTGAATCCATTTATCTCGAGGATCTCCATTCACGGGCCACAGACTCATGAGAGGCACTTCTTTATATAAAAATGTATTCATTTAATGACAAAAGGCTTTTAAAAACTGTGCAATTTTTTTTTTCTGTCAAAACCAAAGACATTACCGGTCTCAATAGGGCACACTGACAGCTTGTGCTTTGGCAGTGCCAGGTTAAGTGCACAAATATACAAGTATTCACAAAGCAATTTATATATATATATATATATCAAAAATAAAAATAAAAACGCACAATGTCCTTGTTTTTCGATGCAGGCCATCAGATAATTGTAACACAGCTGGTGTAATATCGTTAAAGGAAAAAGACAAATTTGGGATAAACACAAATAGCAAACAGATACAAACATGTTGAGGCTTATACATTTAGTTGACGCACAAAATCACACAGTTTAATAATAATGGGCAATAAAATGGCCTCTATTATTATTACTATTACTATTATTATTATTATTATTATTATTATTATTATTATTATTATTAGTCGTCGTTTTTAATCTGCACATTATTTCGGTATTATTTCAGCGTTTCCATTAAATATTATTTAATTAAAAGCTTGATTTGTTTTTATATCCAACATGAGTCTATTTTGGTTTCTTTTAGATTTCCTAAATTATAAAAAAAACGAAATTACCAAAGTAATTGATAACAAAAAATTGGATTTAATAAACAAGCCACTGTCTCAAATCGTGGACTCGTTTTAGATGCTAATAAAAATGATTAAAACAACAACGACTGAGTGGATAATTATAAAGCTGGTATCATTGGATTTCTTTTTGAACAGTCATTTCGATGATCCACAGCAGCGCGATTCTAGAGAGGCTTTAATGTTTCCTCAGGCCTCTGCTTTGCACCAGCAGTGTGAATCCGTGATCTGCATGAAATCGGGCTGCTTTTCCTGTGAAAAACACACAGCAGCTTTTGGCAGCCTTTGTTGTGACCGAAATGAGAGAATTTCATTAATATTTTGCAGTGATACATATGCATGTAAATAATATTAAAAAAGAGAAGTAAAATAAATTATTCATAAATTTTTTTCGAATTGTTTGATTTTTTGAGTGATTTTATTTAAATAATTAAAATAAATATAATAATAATACTAATACTACTACTACTACTACTAATAATAATAATAATAATAATTATTATTATTATACTTTTAATTTATTGCATTTACCCTAATTATGCAGGTGAATAAATTAAACAGTTTCGATTAGTGTTAAACCTTTTGTGATTATGTTTTGTATTATATTTGACTATCTTGGAATTCGGGAAGATCTAATAATAATAATAATAATAATAATAATAATAATAATAATAATAATA
>CAIGQZ010031558.1:2542993-2553353 GCA_903798205.1 Danio tinwini | reverse complement strand
ACACACACACACACACACACACACACACACACACACTTTTTTATGCAAATGAGTATTTAAATGTTGAATTCTTTGTAAATAGTTGTGAATTTACTAGCAAATGTTGGGTGAAAGCTGATTTTACACCATTACTTTGCTGGTGTGTACTGTGTTTACTGTGTTTCTGTATTCTGCATATGTTTACGCATTTGAATACACATAAGATTTCAAACTTAAAACTAATATAATGCAATTTTATAACATAATTTCCCCCTGCTTGCTCTTTTCTCCTTATAGCCAGAGCCCCTATAGCTGCCTCATTTTTATTGGGTCGTTGTTTAAATATGTATACTTTTGAAGCCCAGTGGGCATATCCATTATTACAATAAAAATGCCGAATTACATCTATATTTCAGCAGGCTGTGGGAGTTTAATATGGCTTGGATTTCCTGCATGTTTCTGGGATCTGAGCGCTGAGGTTTTTAGTGTGATGTTCCTCTAATTTAGCGCATTTGTGAGGATTATGTATTTTCCGCCCGATTGTGACAAACATTTGGCACCGGTTCCAGTGAGTGGGAAAATGACATCGCATCATCAGATTAAGTAGGTAATCCAGAGGTGTCTGTGTTTCTGGTTTTGTGTGGGAGGATATAATGAACACACTAATTAGGGGTATTATTTAGATAATGGCTGTAAATCTTTGTCTGAGAAGCTTAGGCAGTTATGATAAAACTGTAATGTGCAAATCCTGAAGTCATTAAGATATTAAGTTGATCGTCCGCGATCTTTGGGAGGCGGCGGACTTGCTGATTGATTCCCCTGTTGACGAAACTTTTATGACCAAACGGGTAAAAACTGTAATTCTCTGTCTCCTGGACTGGAGTTTGGTAGTTTAATGGCTGATTGGATTTTACCGCTTTTGCAACAGACCATTAAAAACCCACACGGGTGTTTGGCTCCTCCTGCATTCTGATCTGTTTAGGGCTGGACATACACTGGGAAAATATGAGATATGCAAAACTGTTGAGTGCTGCGATAATGATATTTCTTTCAATATACTGTATAGAACTGTTTTATCAGCAATAAACATTTTTAATGTAATGATCTTACTAAAATAAACAGGTAATAGATATTTTTCTGAGCTAATTAAATCTAAAAAAACATGTCAAGGTGCAAACATTTAGGAGCCTATCATGCACCTGGCGCAATAAGGCGCATGATGTTTTTGGTGCAATCTGTTGCTGTATTCAGGCCTATTTGACTCATTGGTGTGCTGGTCTAAAGGAGGCGTGTTAACGCATTGTTGGCGCGTTGGTATTTTGAGAAACTGAAGTAGGCTGCCTCATCTCTGGGTTTTTTTCAGTTTATTTATGACAATTTGCATTAGTATAATGTTATTATTATTATAGTATTAATTATTATATGCAAATTTTATTTACTTTAATAAAAACAAGTGTAGATTTGTCCATCTGTCGGGTTTTGGAGACGTCTGCATCACCATATGGGGCATAAGAATTCATCTTTATCTTTAATTCAATTCATCTTTATTTCTATAGCGCTTTTACAGTGTAGATTGTGTCAAAGCAGCTTCACATAGAAGATTATAGTAAAATGAAACTGTGTCAGTCCAGTTTTCGGTGTTGAAGTTTAGTTTAGTTCAGTTCAGTGTGGTTTAATATTCACTGCTGTGAGTCCAAACACTGAAGAGCAAATTTATCGATGCGTAGCTCCACAAGTCTCGAAACATACAAGCCAGTTGGCGAAAGTGAAGGATTAAAAAACCTTGAGAGAAACCAGGATTAGTTGGGCACGACCATTTCTCCTATGGCCAAACGTCTTGTGGAAAGCTGCAGTCTAGGTGCCGGAGGCTGGAGGGCGCTGGACGTCCATTGTGGAGAAGCTACAGGTGGGAGATATCACCGGCTGGTGTACAGGCTGGCCCTTCTGGATCAATGCGAGGACTGTCACTGTGGTCTTACAGAGATCAGTCTCATGCTCTCCACTCCTTCATGACCACCACAGCAGCTGCTCAGGATACAGCCTGGTCCAGGATTATGGAAACCTTGGAAATAATAAAAACAGACTAACATAAGCGTAGATGCCGTTCAAATTATAATGTCTTTAGGGAAGTGTTCTCAGCTCCAGTTGCCCTAAATAATGCAGACTAACAATCCTTTAAAGGATTTGGATCTCAACAGCATTTGTGTTTTATGTGTATGCTAATGCGAAGAGAATTGTCTTTAATCTAGTTTTAAACTGACAGAGTGTGTCTGCTTCCCGAACTGTGCTAGGAAGGCTCGTCCAGAGTTTAGGTGCCAGATATGAGAAAGATCTACCACCTACAGTTGATTTTGATATTCTGAGAATAATCAATTGTCCAGAATTAATTGAGCATAGAGGACGTGAGGGGCTATAATACACCAGGAACTTTCTTCCTTTTTTTTTCTATAGAACATTCCATTTATCTTCAGATATAAGCAGATTAGAACTCCCATGATTCTATCTAGAACATCAGAACTTCCCTCGTGAACTTCAGAACACTCACATAATTCCAGAAGAGCGGAGTCCTGAAAGCCCTGCTGGATCAATAGAGATGGACTAACCTCAGATTAAACCCAGATTTCGACCCTGATTTGTTTCACTGGGGATTTATACCGAAGTATATCAGTCCAGATCAATAGAGCTGTCTGAACTAGGGGTTAAAATGGCTGTTAATCTATCCGGCTGAACGCTGATGGCCACACTCACTAACAGCTAAAGAAGAGAATCGGTGCATAGAGAACCAGCACAGCTTAACAGAGAGTGTGTTTAGCTGTTAGTGAGCACTGAATGGTATAACTGCTCATTAGAAGACAATAATAGCCCTTTGTCTAATGCTTCAACACACTGCAGGTGAATAGAAAAAAAACAAATAGTTATTTGATTATAAATTTGTGTACAATGATGTCTCTTGTACATCATATTCATTTTTAGGAGTAGCCAAATTCCTGAATTTGCCAGGGGTATGAATAATTACGGGCTTGACTATATATATAACTATATATATAGCCCCCTTTGAATTTATTTTTTTATTTTTATTTTTCCCAGATGCTGTTTAACAGAGCAAGGAAATTTTCACAGTATGTCTGATAATATTTTTTCTTCTGTAGAAAGTATTATTTGTTTTAATTTGGCTAGAATTAAAGCAGTTTTAAATTTTTTGAAACCACGTTAAGGTCAAAATTATTAGCCCCTTTAAGCAAATTTTTCTTCTGATAGTCTACAGAACAAACCATTGATATACAATAACCTGCCTAGTTAACCAAATTAATCTAGTTAAACCATTAAATGTAACTTTAAGCTGAATAGATCTGTCTTGAAAAATATCTAATAAAATTTTATGTGCTGTCATCATGGCAAAGATAAATAAAATCAGTTATTAGAGATGAGTTATTAAATTTATTATGTTTAGAAATGTGTTGAAAATAATCTTCTTTCCATTACAACATATTACAGCAGGGGGGCTAATAATTCAAGGCAGCTAATAATTCTAACTTTAACTGTACTGTATATAACTAATATATAGTATAACTAATAACAAATAATACATATAAATTAACTAATATACATGTTTTATTCAATATTCCAATGGTAGATTTATTATTACATTTAAGAATAGCAAAAACAATTAAATATATTATTTAATAATCTAATTGATAATTAATTGCAAGAATTAAAAAAGTTTAAATATGCAAATGATGTCTTATTTAATTAAATATGTACAAATTTGCGTACATTTCTATTTACATATTTGCTTTTAATTACATATTAGAGTCAAAGGATTTTACAGTTTTTCGAGAATCTATTTTTACCATGTATAAAATTAATAATATTTTTGACATATTTTTGACAATTGACATATTTACATATTAGAGTCAAAGGCATTAACAGAATATTTTTGAGAATCTATTTTTAACATATATATATATATATATATATGTATATATATATATTTTTTATTTATATACTATATATATATATATATATTATTTAATAAACTAATAGTAAATTGACTTTAATTGGAAATAAAATACATAAAAAATGTTTCTATATGCAAATGATGTCTTATTTTATTAAATATGCACTAATATGGATACATAGTTTTTTTTACATATTAGAGTCAAAGACTTTTACAGAGTTTTTCGAGAATCTCTTTTACTTCACAGTTAAAGAAAAAATCAAAAGCATAAAATATAACGAATAAGATATACTATATAAACAAACCAATTATGTTTGAGCATATCCTTCGGTAAAAACATTGAGAATAAAGATATGAATGAAACTGTAAAGTTTTATTGAGTTTTATGGCTCGGTGGAGGAGAAATCAGGTCTTAAAATATGTATTGTAATTGAAATCCATACAGAAATTAAGTGCAACAAAAGAAACACAAGCATATTTTGGAGATTTTTGTTTACATTAAACTAAAAAGACTTCATGAAAAGCCCAAAAATGTATAGTTGCATAAAAATATGGCACATTCTTTAGCATTCTAGAACATGAGAACCATCTCCAAAACATCAGCATCAGAAGATTGTAGTGGTCCGGAACTTCTTTAGGACATGTGTGAATATTGGTAACAACACACTAATATATAATAATATTGTAATGGAAATCCACACACACACACAAAATGAATAAATGCATCACTTACAAGCATATTTTAAAGATTCCCTTTTTACATTACACTAAAAACACTTGAAAGCCCACAAATTGATAGTTGTTATAGTTGTTTTTGCCTCCAATATGGCACAATTCATTACCATTTTAGCATTCTAAATGAGAATCTAAATGAGAACCATCTGCAAAACAAACATCAGCATCAGAAGACATCTTTAGGACATCTGTAAATATTGGTAACAAAACACTAATATATAATAATATTGTAATTGAAATCACATATTGATTAACTGCAACAAAAAGATACACTTACAAGCATATTTTGGAGATTTCTGTTTGCATTAGATTAAAAAAAAACTTTATGAAAAGCCAAAAATGGATAGTTGCATGAAAGAAACTACTTGTGTCTCCAACATGCCACATTTATTAACACTTTAGCATTCTACATGAGAATCTAAATGAGAACCATCTCCAAAACATCCGCCTCAGAAGATTGTAGTGATCTGGAACAACTTTAGGACATCTGTTAATATTGGTAACAGAACACTAATAAATAATATTGTAATTGTAATCCACATACACACAAATTGAATAAATGCAACACTTACAAGCATATTTTGGAGATTCTCTTTTTACATTAGACCAGGGGTCACCAATCTCGGTCCTGGAGGGCCGGTGTCCCTGCAGGGTTTAGCTCCAACTTGCCTCAACACACCTGCCTGGATGTTTCAAGTCTACCTAAGACCTTTATTAGCTTCTTCAGATGTGTTTGATTAGGATTGGAGCTAAAATCTGCAGGACACCGGCCCTCTAGGAACAAGCTTGGTGACCCCTGCATTAGACTAAAAACACTTTATGAAAGGGCAAAAAATGAACAGTTGCATAAAAAAAGAGTGTTTTTGCCTCCAATATGGCACATTTTCTCTCTTTCTCCACTTCAGCCTCACTAAAGCATTCAGCACGTTTAGGTCACTTTCCCAAGAGCCTGTCTCCCCCTTCCTTCACAGATAAAAAATAGAGAAAGAAGGGGAAAAAAGAATTGAGTGGTTTAAGGCAGAACACCATCTGTCCTCCACCATAAAGGACCCAGGACATCTTGCGGTGTTTGTGTGTGTGTGTGTGTGGGAGGGTGAGACTGTTGAAGTGGTTTGCTGGCCCAACAGAGAGGCGAGAGGTGAGAGATTTGGAGAATGAAGGGGTGAAACAGAGAAAGGCTGAGTGGCTGCTCACAGAATTCCTGCTAAGAGTGAATCAGGCTGAGCTGGTGCTCCATTTAAACCTGTGTGTGTGTGTGTGTGTGTGTGTGTGTGTGTGTGTGTGTGTGTGTGTGTGTGTGATTAGTAGACCCCCAATTGTTAGCGATCTCCTAAAGCTGCCTCTTGCAGCTGTGACCCCCGCGACCCTTTTGGCTCCATGGCAACCGTGTGGACCTTCATCCTCTCGCAAAACTCCCTTTAGTGTCTAGTGTCATGCATGTCTATCTGAGAGACCAAAACTAGCAGATGCATGAAGTAGAAATACAAAATGCATAAGTGAGAGTATATATATATGCTCAGATATACTCATAAATGGATATACATATATAGAGATACTCAGTCTGAATTTTACTCAGTCAAAAGGTCAGGACAGGTATATATATATATATATATATGGTGATGTAAAGAAAAAATACAGCTTTTTTCTTAATTATGAAATAAGTAAAAATAGCTAATTGACCTTATTCTTCAATGTGAAAGTGCGCTCGTTTTTGCGATTGTTTAAGAACTTCTGATTCAGTCACCTTTTGGAAAAATGACTAGGAATAATAAACAGCAGAAAACAGTCAAACTACTTTCTCTTTAAGCAAGTGTGTCCAAGACTATACAGACAAAGCGGAATAATATAATTAAAAAAAACATCAGTTTGCAACATCAAGCAGCGTAACGAGCTGTTTTTTAATGTATACAAATGCATGGAAGAGAATGAAACCGGAAGTCTTAAGCCAAAAATGGCTGCGCCCGCTCATACGCAAGGAATAAGCTCAATAGCAAAAATCATAATTTTCTAATGCAACATAAATATCATAAAATAATAAGACATACAATGGCAATATTTATTGTATTTTTATGCTGTCAAATTAACCACAATTAATCGCGTCCAAAATAAAAGTACATATTTACTAAATATATTTGTGTATATAAATATACCTACGTGCAGTCTATTATACCAAAGGACACAATATGGACACAATATACATGTCTGCCAGACATTTAGGGCCCTATCATACACCCGGAGCAATAAGGTGCAAGAAGTGTTTGGCGCAATTTGTTGCTATTTTCAGACCAGCGCAATCCTAATTTTCACATTTTGCGTGACGTTGTTTAAATAGCAAATCCATTTGCGCCACTTTGTGGACTCATCGTGTGCTGGTCTAAAGGAGGTGTGTTAAGGTGCATTGTTGGCGCGTTGCTATTTTGAGAAACTGAAATAGACCGCTCCATTGACCAACTAAAAGCAGGTCTAAAGTCCAGCACAGAGTGTGTTAGTTTTGTGCAAACGCTTACACATTGCTTAATACACACAGGATGTATACAGTAATACACAAATATCTTTACATATGTAAAAAAAAAATAAAGGATTAAAATGTTACAAAAATTATTATTTTCTACATAAATATAAAAACCACTGCCCCCATGCCTTCTTCATGCCTCCATGCATTGTTTTTCAGTTTATTCATGACAATTCGCATTTGTATAATATTATTATTATTATATGCTTATTTATATTTGTTTAAAAAAAAAACAAGCTTAGATTTGTCCACCTGTCAGGTTTTGGAGACGTCTGCATCACAATATGGGGCTTAAGAACAGGACGTGTGTTTGGATATAACTCAGTTTTTTGACCACTTCATTATTATTGTTCATTTAGAAATAGTTTTGAAACAAATCTTTGCGCTTAACAAACTAAATTAAACATGTAGGCTAATGAATGTCTTCAGAGTGCGTACACCTTTTCTTTATCCACGAAAGTAAAGGAGTACAGTAAAGAGCAAAAGTTAAATAAAAAGAAAGTAAAGAGGCTGAATGGAGGAGGCTTGTTCTTTATCCCTGTGCAACAGATGATCCGTTTAACTGTTTTCTCTCTAGTAAAGCGTTCGTTTTTTCCTCTTACAAAGTCCGCCATGTAAATAGCAAATGCGCCATGCCGCAACGCAACTGACTCTTAAAAGGTATGGGAGACGAGACTCTGATTGGTTTAATGCATGCTATGCTCAAAACACATCCAGAACTCATTAAGAGAATAAGCACAACCCTGTTAAACCATGCAATGGGGCACAAGGCGTATTTATTCATCCTTAAAATTGCAAAAGTGGATTCAGACATGCCCTTAATGCTTTTGCGCCATGAGCTTTAGACTTTGCGCTTAGATTGATAAAATAGAGCCCTTAACGTTTAGTGGGTATGCATGACTATAAGTATAAAATATTTGCTTATAATTGCTATCAATAATCTAATTTCATAATAATTAAGAATGACAACAAATGTAAAAATGAATAGTGCTGTCAAACGATTAATCGCGATTAATTGCATCCAAGAAAAAAGTTTGTATTTATATAATACATACATGTGTACAGTTATGTATATATGTATAAATACACATACTGTACATAAAAATGCACAAATATACACAAACTTTTATTTTGGATGTGATTAATCGTTTGACAGTTTACATTTGTTGTCATCGAAAAATCATTAAATATTGATTTCGTAATTCTTATGAAATTGATATTATTTTGTCTGAAAATGAATAAAAGCAGGTATAATGTAAACAAATGTATGTTATTGTCCTTTTATTTTCATCATTTTTATTTCAAATTTGGATGAAATTTCATCCTAGTTTGTATTTCCTCTTCATCTGAGCACATATGATGAGCTGGAAAAGGCAGCGGGTTTCTTCAAACATGACTGTACACACAGACGTCCAGCTGTACGCTTCCTTTAAACATTTACTCTCAGACAGACCGCTGGTTCACTTCTACAAACATTAGAAAACTCATTTAATACGATGCAGAGCTGAGACACTGACAGGTTACAGGTATATTCAATCTGCCACAATGTGTTTCTGCAGCTCCTACCAGCAGCAGCAGCAATGACAAGGCCATGGCTTCGAATCCCAGGGACTGCATGAACAGACAGAACATATATCTAGCACAAATGTTAGAAAACACACTAATCTAATGTCAGTGTCTCTGATACACGCAAGATCTAAAAAAAGACACATTGTAAAAAATGCTGGGTTTCGCATACAGTAATTCCTCCATGTTGTCCCAACACAAATCGATTAAGATAACTTAATTGTTTTGACAGATTTAAGTTATCTTCAACATAAAACAATTAACTTGTCCCCTAAAAAAATAAAATAATTTAAATAAGTAGTTTGAACAATCATCTTTTGAGTGTATTTTTCCTGATCCTGGTTTGTGGATTATGACTTGCGTTCTGATTGTAATTATTATTAAGATTCAGATCCTGATTCTAAGCCTGGTCTACAGATGAGGGCTGCACCGTGTATATCGTTTCATCATCGATATCGCTATGTGTGCATCCACAATAGTCACATCACATAATGCTGAGTTGACTTAGCAGTGTACTTTTTACATTTACATATACAAAACCATAAAGCATGCACTGTTTATTTCACTTTTACCTTTGCTTTATTGCATTCATCAATGCTTGAAGTTTGTTTATTACATTTCATGCATGACTTACTCCCCTGCAGAATCATCCCAGTCAATCAAAATTAATATTCGATGACACTTTTGGGAACAATTCTGGTTATGAACTAGTTGCTTATTAGCATGCATGTTATTGAGATACTGGCTGCTTATTATAAAGCACATGTTCAGTATGATCTTATTCTGCATCCCTAACCAAATACCTATACCTTAATATATCTATTAATGAGGAGAAAGTTAGGAGCTTATTGAAGCAAAAGTCATATTTAATGGTTTGCTAGTTGGCATCAATAGCCTACTGGTTAGTGTGTCGACACATAGCACTGAGGTGTTTGAAGGAACCCAAGTTCGATTCCTGGTTCAAGGTCCGTTGCCGATCCTATCTCTGCTCCCCACAGTTTCCTGTCTGTAAATATCCACTGTCTTGTCAATAAAGCTGAAAACCCCTAAAAAAAATTTATTGAAATAATTAATGGTTTGCTAAAAGCGAGAATTGAACCTTGAATTAAAGTGTGACTATAAATGCTTTCCAAATAGTGCTATTCAATCATTTGGGAAATGTTATACTGTAGATACAGTATATCGCAATATATATTGCAGAAAGATTAAATATCACAATGTCAGATTTTTCCAATATTGTGCAGCCCTACTACTGATTATGGCTAATTTTCAGATTTCTTTTTTTATTCTGGCTCTGATTTTGATTCAGATTCTTATTCTGATTTGGTTCCTCACTTTAATCCTACAAATGTGATGACAGATTCAAATTCTGATCCTGATTCTGAATCCTATTCTGATTCTTTTTCTGATTCTATTATATATTTTTGTTTTTGGTTGTATTTTTATTAAAACAAGGTACATTGCAGGTATTAAGTAACAATGGTATTTTCACTTTGTTTTTATTTTTAACCTCAAACTAAGTTAAACAACAGAAACAAATGGACAAAATAGTATTAATAATAATAATAATAATAATAATAATAATAATAATAATAATAATAATAATAATA
>CAIGQZ010031558.1:2530171-2541847 GCA_903798205.1 Danio tinwini | reverse complement strand
ACACACACACACACACACACACACACACACACACACACACACACACATAACCATCACCTCCCAGCAGTGGCTAATGAGATGGTTTGTCTGCTCAAAACAGTCAGAGTGTGTTTAATGAAAAGTGCTGTGTGTGTGTGTGTGTGTGTGTGTGTGTGTGTGTGTGCACGCTAAATGAAAGTGTAATTACTTTGTGTATATTAACAGATGTGCTCTGTTTGCCATGGTCCAGTGCAAACGGACCGAGGGCTGTTTCATGAGATTGTGTGTGTGTGTGTGTGTGTTCGTGTGTGTGTGCGATGGCTGTGCGAATACTTTATGAATTCATTTGTGTGTCTGTGGAGGTCAGCGTGTCTCATAATGACCCTCGGTGTTAGCAATAAATGCTCTCTCTGGGATAAATTAAAAGCCGTCTTTTCTAAAATACACATGAACACAAACTGGAATATTTGAGGCTTGTGTGTTTGTCCTAAAAAAGCATTTTATATATATATACAATGATCAAATAGGATGCTCTCTTATGTTCACATCACAAAGAAATAACTTTGAACATTTGAGTTCATGCTTGATAAATATAAAAAAATGTGTCCTGAATGTTTGCATATAACAACAAAACGAAAATATAAATAATAACACTTTAGTTTAAGGAACAATTCACTGTTTACTACTGGCTTATTACCTGTCTAAGATATTAACTGTTTATCACTTATAACGTATCATCTTATTTGACATCCCTAATCCTACCTAAACACAACTAATACTTTAATAACTGTTAATAAGCAGCATAAAAGTCTTAAATACTGTCTTAGATATTGGTTTGTTAATGGTTTGTTAGCACTTATAGACCCAGTTTCACAAACGGCTTAGATTAAGCCAGGACTTAATCCTCAGTTAAATTAGGCTATTTAAGCCACATTTATATAAATAGCCATAGAAAAATATATTACTGGTGTGCATCTGGAGAAAAAAAATGACACTGATGTATTTTAAGACATCTCACTGCAAGTTATTTTGAGTTGAGACAGCTCAAACATGCTATTTAATCTTGACTAGCCTTAAACCTTGTTTCTGAAACCGGGGGATAATGTATGATCTTATGTTACAACCCTAATCCTAACCTATACCTAAACCCAACTACTGCTTTAATAACTATTAATAAGCAGCTAATTAGTAGTTAAAGTCTTAAATAATGTCCTAGATAATAGTTAGTTTGTTAATGGTTTGTTAATTGTGTGAATTGAAAGAAAAGAAAAAATAATATGGTAACACTTTAGTTTAAGTAACAATTCACACTGTATACTGGCATATCACCTGCCTATTATTAACATATGAACTGTTTATTAGCATTTATAAAGTATGATCATATTTACATCCCTAATCCTACCCTACCTAAACCAAAATGACTACTTTAATAACTATTAATAAGCAGCAAATTAGTAGTTAAAGTCTTAAATAATGTCTTAGATAATAGTTTGTTTATTAATAGTGTGAATTGTACTTAAGATAAATAATATGGTAACACACACTGTAATTCATAGTGTTTACTATTGGCTTATTACCTTATTTACATATTATTAAGATATTAACTGTTATCTTATTTTACATCCTTATTTTTAAACACAATTACTACCTTAATAACTATTAATAAGCAGCTGATTAGTATTAAATAATATCTTAGATAATGGTTTGTTAATGGTGTGAATTGTTACTTAAAAGAAAAACGAAACAAAAAAATATATGTTATATGATAACACTTTAGTTTATGTAACAATTCACACTATTTGCTACTGGCTTACTACCTGCCTAATATGATGATATTAACTGTTTATTAGCATTTATAAAGTTTGATCTTATTTTAAATCCCTAATCCTACCCAATACCTAAACACAACTACTACATTAATAACTATTAATAAGCAGCAAATTAGTAGTTTATTGAGCTAAAAGTCTTAAATAATGGTTTGTTAATAGCATGAATTGTTACTTAAAATAAAGCGTGACCAAATATATATATATATATATAATTCTGATGTATGCATCAGTTCTAAAATAGTTTGTTGCCTTAAGATTCTCACAATGAAGGAACTTTTTAAAGAATGTGAATGTAAAAAAATGTAATGAATTGAATGTTCAGTAAATACTCAAAAGTATTTTTGTTGAGAATAGTAGATGAGCAGACGGGGTAATTCCAAATGCAGCTTTATTTAGAATGGTCAGGCAGGCAGAGGTCGAAAAACCAGCATATATAGTGATTGGTGTAATTACTTCTGGGATTTGTAGTACGGCAGAAAGTAATCTCCAGCAGAGAAAACACTGCTGGCGATCACAACAATCTTTTAATATATATAAAAAAGAATGTTATAGAGTAATATTGTCATAATATTTGCAATATGGTTAAACAGAATTTTTCTTAACATTTGCATAACTAGGAAAAGCATTTTAAAACAATAAATGATGCTTAAAACATTTAGAGAAATATTTATATGTATATATATATATATATGTGTGTGTGTGTGTGTGTGTGTGTGTGTGTGTGTGTGTATATCTTATGAGGAATTTCAGCCAAACTTTCTGAGAACAGCCACTGAAACTCTTGTATTTATTCTTAAAATGTTAAAGAAAATAAGCTATTGTGGTAAGAAAAAATAAACACATTTTTCTATTTAATTTCATCTTTACTTCATAATTTAGTTTCTCAAGTAAATGCATCTACACTGTATGTAGCTATCTCGCTGCAATTGGCAATCTCACTGCACTGATTTAGTGGCTAATTCGTATGCATTTGTATGATCTCATTCGTACAATTTAGTACGATTTGCTAACCCCCCTGTCACATTCACCAGCCTAGACCACCGTGATCGAGGAATTCGGGAGAATCGGGCACCCGAATCTGGCACCGGACTCCCCAAAAGGCGGGCGCCAGATCCTCCTGAATTCCTCGAGCTTTCTTCTTAACAGGCTGCGGTCTAGGCTGGTGAACGTGACACCCCCAATGACGGTTGGGTTTAGGGGCGGGGTTGGATTGGGTGCCACACCCCCTTTTTAAAAATTTTACATTTTTGTACTTGTAGGAACTCGTAGGAATTTGCACAAATTAGCCACTAAACTGACAAACCTTAAATTGTTATGCTACCTTGTGAGATCAGACTGGTAAATTAACAATTTTCCTATTTTGTGATTCATTTTTTAGAATTATTATTATTTATTTATGATTTTTAATTGCATTGTGGGATCTTACTCTTTTTCCCAAACAACTTTTGATGTTGAAAAGTAAAAAAAAAATTGACTTTTATTGACATTTCTAATACATTAATGTGATATATAGTCTGGTTTGGTGTTGTAAATTACTAAACAAACCTTGTAATAAACTGCAAGTGCTTTTTCTGTTATTTTACAGATTTAATTCCCTATATATTATATATTATACAACATATAGTCTCAAACCACTTTAGTAAAAGTCACTTTGATAAAATGCACAGTTCATTATCAAAAGTCAACAGAGATGAAAATCCCAACTACAACTCACAGCCATTAATAAACAGAAAAATACTGTAGTCATTAAATACTAAACCTGTTAATTAATGGATATTTTTACAGTATAGACTTATTTGTATACCTCCTATATAAAACAAGTCCAAAATACTAAGAAAGAAAAAATATATATATATTTTTTGCATTTGTTTTTGTGCACGTGAGCTATATGCAAAGTCTCCCGTCACTGTCAGCGTGCAAAACATCACACAGTGTTTTTCTGGAACGTTCCGCTCTTGTTTTCTGACTGTTTGTTTGTGTGCTTGAATGTTAATGAAGTGGGAGCTCAGCCGCTGTTTACAGGCTGCAACAGTCGTTCCAGGAGTCTGACCTCCTTAGAGGGACATGCAACACTTTGTATGTGCGAATGTGTGTATTTTTGTGTGCAATTATGCACATTTCAGAATGTGTAGGTGTGTGTATTGGTCTCTGAAAAAAGAGAGAGAGAAAAAAAGAGGCACTCACGGCTCCTATTGAACTTGACCTGCAGGCCTGATCAATGTAGCACAGCGTGTGACGGAATGAGAGAGTCGACTTATTACCCTGGAGAAAGAGCGAGGATAGAGAGGAAAAAAAGGAGAAAGGATGGAGGAAAGACACTTTAGTTAAAGGCAGGATCTTGAGGGCGTACAGAAAAGCGTATGGAGAAAAAAAAAGTGTAGCATTTGTATTTCTCCTTTGCTGAGTCTGTGTATTTCCAGTTACTCAGAAGGGAATGTTCTGTACCGGGGGTTCATTTACACACAAGAAAAGCCTTTGATGCTGTTTAAAACTGCTGAGTTCGCCCCAGATTAACTCGCTTGTTATTATCTTAGTGGAGATGAATTGAGCCGAGTGGAGATGAAATGGAGTTTGATGTTATCTTACACCCTCTTTTTTATTTGCTTTGCTATTCGCAGCTGGATTAAATTAATAGTTGTTTTTTGTTTATATTTTGTTGTTGTGTGTGTGTGTTTGTGTTTTAGGATTTATTTGTTTCAGGAGCATGATGCACTTTGTTATAGCTCTTAAATCTGATTCAGACTGATTCCTATTGTTCTGGATCAGATCCTGAATTCATCATTTGTATTTTGATCATATAATATTGTTATTCAAATATTGACCTTTGAGAGATACTAATACTTTAATACTAATACTCTGATTTTGATTCAGCTTTTGATCTTGACTCTTATTCTGATTCAGTAATTCAGATTTTTTATTTTAAGCTGATCCCAGTTTTGACAGTAATTTTGATTCTTTTGAATTTGATTCCTGGTTCAAATCCTGATTTTTATTTGTATTCTGGTTCTTTTCAATTCTTTTGATTCCTTTTTTGAAACTCGTTTGACTCTTACATTGATTGATTCAGTTTTCAATTGTGACTCTTCAGTTCAGTTCACATTCAGTTCCTGATTTGAGTCTTGACTCTGAAATTGATCCTGATTCAAGTTTTGACAGTATTTTCTGTTCAATTTTGATTCTGTTTTTCATTTTGATTTTGATTCAGATTCTGATTCTGTTTTGATTCCTTATTCAAATCCTGATCCTGACTTTGATTTGGTTTCTGGTTCTATCATTTTGAGTCTTATTTTGATTCAGATTCTAACCCTTAATTGTGTTCTGATTTAGTTCCTGAAACTAATCCTGAACCCGACTCTTATTTTGACTCGTCTTGTTATCTTAATTCTGACTCTTACTTTGATTGACTCTTTTTTTTTTTTTTTTGATTCTGACTCTTATTCTGATTCAGTTCCTGATTTGAGTCAGATTCCTAATTTTAACTTGATTCCAGTTTTGACAGTATTTTTGATCCTTTTGAATCTGTTTTGACTTCATTTTTGAAACTCTCTTGACTCTTACTTTGATTCAGTTTTAATCATGACTTCAGTTCAGTTCATATTTAGTTCTTGATTTAAATCTTAATTCTGAATTTTATCCTGATTCCAGTTTTGACAGTTTGATTCTGTCTTTAAATTCGGATCCTGATTCTTATTCTTTTTTAATTCCTGATTCAAACCCTGATCCTGACTTTGATTTGGATTCTGATTCTTGATAATAACTTGTCTTATCTTAATTTTGACTCTTTTTTGATTCAGGTTTTAATCCTAACTCTTATTTTGATTCAGTTCTTGATGTGAATACTGATTCTGAATTGTATTCCAGTTTTGACTCTTATTTAGATTTTGACTTTAACATCCTGATTATTGTTTTAAGCTCTGATTTTAATCCTGATCCTGACTTTGAATTGTATTCTGGTTTATTGAATCTTATTTTGATTTTGAGTCTTATTCTGATTTGACTCCTGATTCAAATTCTTACTCTAGTTTGTTTTCTGATTCAGATTTTCTGTACAATTTTTGAGATTTTCATCCTAAATTGATCATGTCATAAAGGATATGTTATCTTTTTGAGACAAAGGCATTTGTGGTCACATTTGATTTTTATCTTCCAGAGCAGTGTTTATTTTTCCTGTGGGCATTTGTGTGTGTTTTTGCTCCTGAAACTATGAAATCATTTGAGATTGCCATTTTTTGGCATTGGAGCCCCAGTGGCTGATCTGTTGTGTAGTCAAGGCTGTGAGACGGTCAATCTGGACAGAACTATTCACCCATAACTCTGCGTCCAGCACTGCACATCAGGTGTGTGTGTGTGTGTGTACATAAGGCACTGATGCACAATCCGGCGTCTCTCATTATCCTCCCACAGCAACCGTGGCTGATTGTCATGGCTACGGTCATGGTTAAGGTCACTGATACGTCTGTCTGGGGTGTGCCGTAAATCAGAGGTTGTGCTTTTTATCAGGGGTCACCATCCAGGGTCTTAACCCTCCGGCCGCATTTGACCCTTTTCCCACCTGAGCGTGATCAATGGTTCTGGAGAGTGTGATTGATTGCACCTCAGAAATGCCACAGGAGCAAACTAATGCTGCATCCACATTAATCTCGATATATTTAAACTGCAGTTTTTCTTCCAATATTTTTGCCACGTTAAATTGTTTCAAAATTTCCAAATGAAACATCCAAAAATCCTGCAATCTTTGAAATATGCTTGTGTCAAATATGATAAAAGCTCAGAAAGATAATGGAGAGACATCAGTTTTGGAATAATTATTCCAGTAGTCTTGAAATGCTGGGCGTAAAAAGCACTGAACAACTGACCGATCACCCTACCTACCCACCACCATCCCTAAACTCAACTAATAGTGTTTTAGATAGCATCATTTGACCCGCCAATCCACTCCCTAAACCAAACAGACAGTGATTTGAAAACAAGCTAAAGAAACGTTTTCAGATTTGACCACATTCTCACCCTGTTATTTACTTGTTGGTTTTGTTTTTTGGCTTTTGTCTTACCTGCTTTTTAGAACTGTTTTTCACCGGACTCAAATCCTGTCATCGTGGTCAACTCCTCTCTGCATCTCAAGTCCGCCGATGTACATGACAAGCCACTCGACAAACTGGCAACAGCGGTAAAGCCGTCCATATGGAGGTATGTGGTCAGCTGCTAGCGCGAAAAGGAATGGCGTCATACCACCCCGTATCGCTCAGTTTAATAACAAATAGCAGCCATACGTACTTCTGGCTACATAAATCGTGATCTCCAGAAATGAATATAGGGCTACGTTTTTAGAATGAGCCTGTGTTGTTATGATCTCAAATGCAGCAGCTTGCTATTCAATCTTTGATCCTTCAGTAAAAAAAAACAGCATTGGATTAAGGAGGATGCGGAGTGAAGTTTATTAACTTCAAACAGTAGTCAGCTGAATGCATAGGTCATAACTAGGCCCACACGGAATCTGCGCTCACAGAATTCCGCAGATTTTTCGCATATTTCCGTAGACTTTTAGCCCATCATTAATTCTGTTTATTTACTTGAGTAAATGTGTGTAAATCTATATTTATTCAGTTTTTTTATTAATTACAGTAATATTATTGACTAATATAAAAATGTTCATCTGATTTATGTACAATGCAGGTTGTACAGTAATATTTTCTGTCTTTTAGTAGATATATTATCTGAGAGACTTGCTTTGTTTACCAAATAAAGTGAATCTAAGTGGATTTGCATTTTAAACATTAAATAAAAGTTAAAAAGACATTATTTTTTATTTCACATATTAAGGTTTTAGTTATGATTCTCCCAAAATAATTCCACAGAAATCAGCAGATTTTTAGCAAAATTCTCAGCAGAAATAGCAAAAAAAGTCCGCAGATTCCGTCTGACCCTAGTCATAAGTATAGTTTAAAAGTGTAGTGTATAGTGGTACATATGGGTCTGGATCTTACATATTAACTGTGAAAACTGCTTAATTTTTCATCCATATACACAGTGATTAGTTAAGATACTTACGAAATGAGTAAACTCATTGTCCTAAAAGCAACAGTTTGACTTTACTTAAAGTGAGGAAACCCTTAGAACTGTTAAGTTGACAAATAAATTGTAATAATTATGCACATAGTTCATTTACTTTATAATAAGGCAATGATATTACTGACTTTTTAAAGAAAGATCAACTAATCTGCGAACTGCTTTAAAAGCAATGTGTTTACTCACTATTCATTCATTCATTTATTTTCCTTCGGCTTAGTCTCTTATTTATCAGGGGTCGCCACAGTGGAATGAACTATTCCGGCATATGTTTTATGCAGTGGATGCCCTTCCAGCTATACATTGTTGCATTCACACACACACTCATACACTTTGACGAATTTTGTCTATGGACTGTGGGGCAAACAGGAGCACCCGGAGGAAACCCACGTGAACACAGGGAGAACATGCAAACCGAAATGCCACCTGGCCCAGCCGGGAATCGAACCAGTGACCTTCTTGTTGTGAAGCAACAGTTCTAACCACTGAGCCACCCCGCTTTACTCACAATTAAAAAGTAAAGTTAAATAATCACTTTTTTGAATCTAAGATGTGGCTGATCTGCAGTCCAAAACATGGTGTTTGGTGTTTGTTCAATCTACTTATTTAAATGATGTCTTTCCAAACTCAATTTGTGAGTTGTTTTTTGGGACAACCTAATTGTTTAATGTCCAATCAACTTGAATATGTTAAAAACTAATGTTAACTTAATTCCTTCATGTTTTCCCAACACAAATCGATTGCGTGGAACCCAGCATTTTTTCACCGTGTGTATACAAACTCAGTCTTTGACTTGTGAGTTCACAGAAGCTGGCTGTGTGCAGTTGCATGTGTCTTCAAAATAATATATGTCGCCCTTCTGCATGCAGTGTGATTTCTAAATCAATTCCTCGGCGGCCAATAGTAATTGATGTGGCTTTGAACAGTTGGAGGCCGTCCCACCCACAAGATCCCTCAAATTCAATTTGGAATCAGAGGGCAGAGAAGAGGTGAGCGACTCAATATCTCATTCATTTCAGCGACACACACACACACACACACACACACACACACACACACACACACACACACACACATCACAAATACTCCAGAAATAGACCCGCCACCTCACATAAAACCTCAGATCTCAAGAGCAGGACTTATTGAAGACCACTTGCCCAAAGTAAATCCCCACATGCCCTACTCTCCACGCATGCCGGGTAATGAGTTGGCTTGAGTTTTAATGTCTGTCGTGGCCCCTGGGAGAAAAAAAAACGGCAGCATCATGCATCATTTTTTATTTTTTTTATCACAGAGCTCACAAAACAGCTCCGGCGTTCATCGGGAACGTTAAATACTGAGTGAAAATTTGCATCCCGCTGCGGCTCCCTTCACTCTTTCTGCCTGTTAGAGAGCGAGGAGGAGAAGAGATGGAGGAAACGCTCCAGCGCTCAGAGTCGCTGTGCCCCCGAACTCTAACCCGTGATAGATTGGGTGCTCCTGCAGCGTGACAGACGAGCGATTGATGGAAGGAATGGCGGATGGATGAAGGGTGAAACAGAGAGAGAGAGAGAGAGAGAGAGAGAGTGTGTGTGTGTGTGTGTGTGTGTGAGGGGAAAACTCAAAGGAAAGGAGCTTGAAGCGGGTGCTTGCTTTAATTGTGTATGAATCCCTTATGAAGATTAGGCATGGGACGATGACTGGCTTCAAGGTTTACAGCGGTTTGTAAAAGTCAAGGTTTTAAAACCAAACAAATTTTATGTTACCGTTCCCATGCTATGTAAGTTTTTTTTATACTTGTTTTTTATGACTAATTTATTTAGTTTTTTTAGGGCAACAGTACAGTGGTTGAGAGAGCTAAACACTCTAAAAATGCTGGATTCCACACAATCGATTTGTTTTGGGACATCATGAAGGAATTGAGTAATTAGTTTTTACAAATTTAAGTGGATCGAAAATAAAACAATTAAGTTGTCTGCAGAAAAAAACTCAAGAATTGTGTTGTTTCAGCTCATTTAAAATGTGTGGTTTGAGTAACCCAGGCTCATTCTGAAAATGTACCACTGTATACATTTCTGGAGAGCAGCAAATAAAGCCCACGAGGTACGTATTTTTTTTGCAGTTTTTGTTTTCGTGAATCCACCAGAGGTCACTGTGTACTCTTTTTGAGATCTCAAATTTCTCTATCGCAAGTGCCTTTCCTGCTTGCTCTTCTCTCGAAAATCCACTAGAGGCCACTGTCGACTGACTGACCGACCGATCCCCCCCACCCTCCCCCTTCCCCAAACCCAACCGATAGTATTTTCAAAAGCACCAACTGACCCGCCCACCCCCTTCCCTAAACCTAACCGACAGTGTTTAAAACAAAAACACAGAAAAAGAAAAGCCCTTACCTCATTTTTACCATGTTTTCAGATTTTAACACGTTCTCACCGTTATTTAATTGTTTTATTTTTATTTTTGGCTTCTGTTTTTGTCTTACCTGCTTTCTGGAACCGTTCTTCGCCGGACTCAAATGTGGTCGTGGTCAGCTCCTCTTTGCGTCTCAAGTTTGCCAACGTACGCAGTGAGCCACTGAATAAACTGGTAGTAGTGGGAAAGCCGTCCATACGGAGGTAAGTGTTCAGCTGGTAAGCACGAAATGCAGACAAAATGCAGCAATACATACATATGTATATATACCACCATAACACTAAATATTCAACTCATTATTGTGAGAAATGCAGACAAAATGCAGCCATACATACTTCTGGCTACATAATTTGCAATCTATGTTGAGTTTGAACAAGCAGCAAGCTCATTTTTTTTGAGTGCATGCTGCAATTTAAGAAAACACATGCAATTATTAAAAAAAAAAGCCAGCAAATTAAGAAAAGATCCGTATCGGTTTGACAGCACATGTGCTGCAAATCCTCACAATGCAAAACACATTTTAAAAAAGCGTGCTGCATTTTTTTCAGCGCAAACAATTTAAGAAAACACCTGCATTTTTTCACAACACATGCAAATAGCAGAGAACACAATGTAATAGTTTCGAGGGGGCGCAAAAACATGACGGAATTGGCAGGGATTTGTTTATTGAGCTGTGACTATTGCTCAGTGAAGTTGTAGGTGATCTTTGAAAGATGAGTTTTTTGTTTATTTTAACATCCTGATTACATGATTCCCTTGTCTTTGGTTTTTTATTAGCCTAAACAACCATAACCTAAATAGCCAGGTCTGTCACATTTTACGGTCCCCTTGAAACAATCCCGTTGTGTCTTGTGTTATTTGTATGTGTGTGAGAAAATGGAGACGTTTAAACAACTTTGAATTCAACTTTAAATTAGACTGAATTTGTTTTCTTGTAAAATATTTATCTTCGAGAAGTCTTTTTAACAGTTAATGGGTGGCGTTTCTTCATATAGCTCAAACTAAGCATTATTTATAATACATATACCAAATATATAAAGGGAGATTCAGTCTTGATGGTTTTAAAAATGCTCTTCAAAAGAAACTCTTCCAATAGAGCCTAGTTTTATAACCATTTATTTAACATTTCAGCTTCAATCTTCCAATATTACTTTTACTTTTATTTTTGACAATTAAGCACTTTTTCCAGTCAACATCTTCTTGTTGCTATGCTGTGAAAGCCAATGATATATTACTAAAATAAATACAATTTCATTGTAGTTCCATTCTACTGCTTTTATATTCATAATTATGCATGCAAATGTTCAGTTCACATTAAAGTACCCTTATCATATTACTAACAACTTCTAGCTCACAATTTCATAGAGTAGATTTGCTTAAGTTAACATACTGTATTAACTTGTCTATCAAA
>CAIGQZ010031558.1:2501969-2514548 GCA_903798205.1 Danio tinwini | reverse complement strand
GACATTTTAACACTATTTGTTTGAGTTTTTCCATTCATTTGACTCATATTTAAGTTGGTTAGGGTTAACATACCGTAGCATTTTTTTTTAGAGTGAAATGCGAATGCGTACCTTGGCTCTAGGGGTCAAACAACAAAAAACAGGATCAAGAATCTTGGTGTGATTCTGGAGTCAAATCTGAGTTTCAGTAGTCATGGCAAAGCAGTTAGTAAATCAGCATCATCTCAAAAACATTGCAAGAAGTAGATGCTTTGTTTCCAGTGAGAAACTTATTCATGCTTTTTTCAGCAGCAGGATGGATTACTGTAATGGACTCCTCACTTGTAGCTCATCCAGAACGCTGCTGCCAGGATTCTGACCAGAATCTGAGCACATCACACCTGTCCTCAGGTCTTTACACTGGCTCCCAGTTATATTCAGAATTTTAAGTATTATTACTAATCACTAAATAGGATCTCATTACATTACAGATATGCTCACTAAATACAAACCCAACACATCATTTAGATCTTTAGGATCAAATAAATTAGAAATTCCAAGAGTTCAGTCAAAAGCAGGGTAAATTAGCCTCCAGCTACTGCACCCCCCGCTGCTGGAATCAGCTCCCAGAAATGATCAGATGTGCTCCAACATTAGACACATTCACATCAAGACTGAAAACACATCTGTTTAGCTGTGCCTTTACTGAATGAGCACTGTGCTACATCCGACAGATCACATTATGTTTTTCTCCTCTTTTTCATTCCTTTAAAACCTGTTTTAACACAATTTATAAATTTTTATCTGTTTTTTATTCATTTTTATTCTTTAATCATTTTTATTTTCTTATACTCATCTCTTTTATTCCTGTTTATGTAAAGCACCTTGAATTACCATTGTGTATAAAATGTGCAATATAAATAACCTTGCCTCGCCTTGCTTTCTTAAGTAGTGTGTCTTGCTTTGTAATAAAAAATAGAAAAACACTAGCCTATTTTAGAATGAAAAATCAAGTGTAAGTGTGTCTTAATTTAATAAAAGATATTTGTAATAGTCAAACAGTATGAAACAGTTTGTTACCTCCATTGCAATTTGACCATTCTTTAAATTTAACACACACGGCTAAAAAATGAACCAAGATTAATCCTCCACTCTCTATTTGCTCTGCTTACAGTAACTTAACCAAGCGAAACATCTAAATGAGCCTGTGTGTGTGTGTGTGTGTGTGTGTGTGTGTGTGTGTGTGTGTGTGTGTGTGTGTGTGTGTGTGTGTGTGTGTGTATGTGTAGACTCTGACTGTTCATTTGCCACTCATGCCAGTCTGTGCACTATGCTGATTAGCAGCAGTTTTCCTCAGCTGTCAACCTGACTGAAAACAATCAAAGCCTCCTCCATATACCCTCAATCAGCATCTCTCTCTCTCCCCGAGCGCCGCCGCCGCAATCAGCTGCTGATTAGGGATCCTGCGGGCCTCCTCCAGCCGGCAGCGCGGGGTTAATTCGGGCGTCAGATGGTGTCGCGCGGGGCCACAGAGAGGGGAATTAGAACGTGAGCTGGATGATATTGGATGGATAAAGCCTCCCTGTCAATCACTGGGGATTCACTGTAAAGGCTCAAAGACTCTCTTCATCTTGCTATATTCTCCCCCCTTCAAGGCTCCGATAATCTATTTCTGCCAAATGTGTGGATGCACCAATTAAATCAGATACTGGTTGGATATTTTGGCTGTTTTTAAAAAATTAAAAGCAATTAAATTATGTATTGGATTTACCTTGCATTGCAGAGGATATTTTTCCTACTGATTATAATGTTATTGCCGCTTTTATATGCATCTTTTATTTTAATTTAATTTAATTTAACTTTATTTTATTTCATTTTTCTATTTTAATTTTTATTTCTTTTTTATTTTATTTTATTTTATTTTTAGTGCCAGCATTAACACCATTCATTTTATTTTATTTTACTTTTTGTGTTAGATATTTTGGCTATTTTTGAAAATTGAAAGCAATTAAATGATGTGTTGAATTATTTGCTATTTATAGTGTTATTGTTGCTTTTATATGCATACTTAATGTAATTTAATTATATTTAATTTAATTTAATTACATTATCTTTTATTTTATTTTTAGTGCCAGCATTAACAGTATTATTTTATTATATTTTACTTTTTGTGTTAGCTATTTTGGCTATTTTTGAAAATTGAAAACAATGTGTTGGGTTTACCTTGCATTGCAGAGGATATTTTTGCTATACCTCATTCTTTATATTTGTTCATTCATTTTCTTTTCGGCTTAGTCCCTTTATTAATCTGGGGTGGCCACAGCGGAATGAACCACCAACTTATTCAGCATATGTTTTACGCAGCGGATACCCTTCCAGCTGCAACCCATCTTTAGGAAACATCCATACACACTCATACACTACGGACAATTTAGCCAACCCAATTCACCTGTACCACATGTCTTTGGACTGTGGGGGAAACCGGAGCACCCGGAGGAAACTCACGCAAATGCAGGGAGAACATGCAAACTCCACACAGAAACGCCAACTGACCCAGCCGAGGCTCGAACCAGCGACCTTCTTGCTATGAGGCGACAGCACTACCTACTGCGCTACTGTGTCGCCTTTTTTATATTTAATTAGATTAAATTTATTTCTATATGTTGAATATTTTGGCTCTTTTTGTAAATTCATTCATTCATTTTCTATTTGGCTTTGTCCCTTTATTAATCTGGGTTTGCCACAGCAGAGTGAACTGCCAACTTATCCAGCATATGTTTATATATATAATTTTTTTCTCATACATTTTGTCTTACATTATTTATGTCAAATGTGAGGATGCACCAATTACTGTTTAGAATATTTTTTACATCTGCAATCTAGCTTAATATACAAATAAACAAGTAATACATTATTTATTTTATTATTTTACTAAACTTCACTGTTTAGAATTTTAATGCTGCTTTTATATAGGCTGCATATTTTATTTGATCTTTATGGAGCAAGTATTTTACACTTTATTTGTCGACTTCTCTGTAATGTATAATTTTTTTTGTACTTCTGGCAGTTTATTTATTAACTAGCATGTGCCATTTAATATTTGTTTTCATTGTTTAGATTCTATTTCATTCTATTTCATCATTCAGGAGATGCAAGAAGACCCTTGTAAGTTTTTAAACATGTACTTTTATAAAACAGTTTTTCTATTTAGTCTTGCTGGTGCTGAAAACACATATTAAACTACTGCAAAATATGAGGATGCGCCAATGAAGTCATACAACTTGGAAATATATATATGAAATAATAGCATGCATCACATATTGCATTCACTACTTTACGTTTATAATTTTATTTATGCCTTTATATACATTATATTTTATTTTTTTTAACGAAATGCAATAATTTTTAAAATGTTTAGATTCTTAGATTAACTTGATTGTGCGCATGTTTTCTGGAGCTAAAAGAAACAACATTTATGTCAAATGTGAGGATTTGACACATTCGGTTTGACTAAATGATCAATTTGATCGACTGACTTGACTTAATAGACATTTACTCATATTAGAGAATATATAGGTCTATTTTTAAAGCTTGAAGAGGCTAAATACTATTCATGATTAATTGATTTGCCTTATTTATTCCCAATTTTCAGGATCATTTACTTCTGATTACCATAATTATTGTTTTGGGACGTTTTATAATCTGTTATTTTAGTAGTTTAATTGAAAATAATGCATTATTTAATATAATAATGCATAATGACTATGTTTAATCAATGAGGATTTGGGGCTTTTATATTGGGACGCCTGGGCGGAGCTCGGTGTTTCTGCGCATGTGCGGATGTGAGTCACCGTAAAGTTTGGTTTAGTTAAACTCTCAGCTGACAGCCCGACCGGTTCTGCACAGTCCTCACGCAAAAAACAAATCTACCGAGGTATGCCTGTGTTTCATAACATATTTAGGCTATCAGAGTAAAAAAGGAGACACCAGAGCTTTCGTTTAAGTGGGATCCGTTATGTAGATGACGTCATGGGCACGCATATCGATGCACCTATAGTGACACGTTTTTGTTTGTTTTGTTGTGTGTTTATGATAAGTCGTGTTTACATACTGCCACGGGTGTAACGATATGTACTTTTAGTAGCTAGTTAGCATCCTCGGCTTCATATTTAACCAGCTTTTGTACTCTGATATCAACTGTAAGTGAGGTAAGCAATAATTTCAACATCATAAGGAAGAAGCTGCTTGTAGTCTTGCAGAAAATGTGTGCAAGTGTGAACATACTGCGTAGAAATATGTCAGGAAATTCAGTTTGAACGGATAACGAAACTAAAAGATGTACTGTCTAATCATATGACATGCTATATTCCTCATATATTTCACATTGAAAGCTTTACTGAAATGTTTTGCAATTCTGTTTTTTTTTTTAGTCAGATGTTGCAAACCAGGGATTTCTCACTGAAGAGTCTCTTGAATGTTTGTCGTTTGACGCTGTACTGTAAGAATCTATTGAGGTAAAGTTGGTTTTATATTCACACATTCGATCAGTGACAACTTGTGACACACTCCCTATATTGTTTACCATGGCACTTTGAATATTCGGTCTGAAATAACCTGCAAGTATGACTTGAAAACAACATTAACACTGTTTATTTGACTGTGAACAATGTTGTGCTTTGATAATCATTGGCTGCTAATATGATTTCGCTATTTAGAGTTTGCAAATAATTCTTTTATAAAATTATATTATCAAGGGGAAAGTCTGAATGTGCGAATATAAAACCAACTTTACCTCTATTATGAATCTGACTAGCTGTAAAGTAGTACTATTGATGTAGAGATGGCTTTATATTCACACATTCAGACTTTCTCCTTAATAATATAATTTCAGAAAAGTATTGTTAGCTAATTCTAAATAGGGAAATCATATTAGCAACCAATGACTATCAAAGTATGTTAAACCATTGTTCACAGTCAATTAATTAGTGCTAATGTTGTTTTGAAGTCATATATGCATGCGATTTCAGACCGAATATTCAAAGTAGTGTGGTAAACTATATGAAGATCATGTCACAAGTATTGACTGTTTGTAATATTAACAAATGTGCAAATATAAAACCAACTTTACCTCAAAAGTAGTACTTAGAGCAGGTTCTGTTTAATACATTCATACCACCAGACTCTGAAAATGCAGAGCAATATGTGATAAGATTGTAATTTGTATGCCTTTATTTAAATAGCTTGTCTTAAGCCACCTGACCAAGAAAAAAAAATAGGAGTAGTTCAGGATCTGTAGGAGACTCGCCTGTCCACAGACACTGGGCGGAGTGGAAAAGGGCTTAGATCATGGCTTAAATATGCAGCCTGTGGTTATATTTTGATCCTTACTCAAATAACCCATTTTGTAGGATTTAACGACAGCTATACTGAGAAAAAAAACTAAATTGCTTATACATCGACTGATACAGCAGTATTATAATTGATAATTTATAGACCTGTATTATTTTGGACCAAACAGCAGCTTATTGTGGGAAATTTTTTCGATACCAACCTCCTAAAGTATTCATCTCAATGTTCCTAGAAGAAAACATACTTACACTACAATATGTTTTTCTGTTTTTAGCAATAATTTGGTTTATAGAAGCGACTATAAATTATTAAGTACCCCCTATATATATATATATATATATATATATATATATATATATATATATATGAATGGTCGCACTGTACAATAAGGTTGCATAAGTTAATATTAGTTGATGTATTTGCTAACATGAACTAATTATGAACAATTCTTGTAAAGCATTTATTAATCATAGTTCAACATTTAGTGATGTATTATTAAAAATCTAATTCATGCTTGGTAACATGAGTTACTATACCATGAGTTAACATGAACTAACAGTGAACCACTGTATTTTCATTAATTAACCTTAACAAGCATGAACAAATACTATAATAAATGCATTGTTTATTGTTTGTTCATGTTAATAAATGCATTAACTAATATTAACTAATACAACCTTGTGTTACCATATGAATAAATGTAAGTGTATACAAAATAAGATACAAAAAACAAACACATATTAAAACAAAATATATATTTAATTTTTGTAATTTTATATAATTAATAAATAAATTATACATTTACATTATTTACATTTCATTAATAATTATATACACAACAATAATGATTTTTAAAATATATTTGTTTACAACAATTCTAACAATTGTGTTATTCCCAAAACTGAATTATAATAAATGAAATAAATATCAACAATTGTAGTAATTCATAGATTGAACTGAATTGTTGATTGATGTATATGTTTTTTAATACATCATAATATTGATGCATACTTTTTGGAACATTTAATTTGTGTGTGTGTGTGTCAATAAATGCGATTCATGTACTCGATGTTATTTAATCCTGCTGTCACAGTGAATAAGAACACAACTGGGTAAGTAACTTACCTGGATAACTAAAGGGGAACAGCAGAACAGATCTTTTTAGAGCAAAATCTCGTCATGCAAAATCTCCTCATGTCAATTGTGACATGAAATAAAAATAATTTTTGTACCCGTTTCTCCTCCAGATGTCCTCCTGGTGGGGGCAGCTCTCTGAGTCTGTGAATAATGGCACTGTTCATTTGGACAACAGTACCTGCTTCAGTTCCACGCAGAGCACCGTACTGAAGGGGGTCAATTTTGGAGGAATTCCTGTCGTTCTGCTGCTCGACTTTATAGTCTTCATAGTAAGTTCTAGAATACGCTCTTTTTAAATGAGGCCAATCGCTGACAATTTGTGCTTTCAGACTAAAACGCGAAACTATTGATTGTCTACAACTAATTCATGGCATCATGTGAGGCGGCGCTGACCACAACAATTCATTTAGTGTCAGCCTGATCTTTTCTCTGGCTTGTCATTATTTTCCTATTGACTTTTGACCTCAACCAATGCACAGTATGCAACGGTAAATTAAGATAACGTTTTGTGCTAATCCAGAAACACAAATGATCTACACTATCATGCATAATGTATGTCTTTTATAAATGACTAAACTTAAAGTGCCATTTTCTCTGTAATTTCGTACTAGGCATGGGACGATAGTGGTTTGGTCAAGGTTTTAAAACTGCTACAATTTTCTGTTATGCTGTTTCTACGGTATATGTAAGGTGTTTAATTAGGACAATTTAATTTAGTTAACAGTATCTCCAGCAGAAAAGGACCATCTACATCAAAAGCTACTGGTCAGCCCAATGTTTTTAGTAAACATTTGAAAAATAAATTGCTTATAAATCAACATACAAGCATGCTATAGACCTGAACAGCCACAGCCATATCACCCTGCAGCCCAAGACTAGGTTACTTACTGAAGATTAGTCTGATCAGTACCTGGATGGGAGAGCATATAGGAAAACTAGGTTGCTGTTGGAAGTGGTGTTAGTGAGGCCAGCAGGGGGCGCTCAACCTGCGGTCTGTATAACTTCGAATGCCCCAGTACAGTGAAGGGGACACTATACTGTCAGTGAGCTCCGTCTTTCGGATGAGATGTTAAACCCAAGTACTTGACTCTCTGTGGTCATTAAAAATCCCATGGCATTTCTTGTAAAGAGTAGGGGTGTAACCCTGGTGTCCAGGCCAAATTCCCTCCATCGGCCCTCCCAATCAACCCCATCCACTGAATTGGCTCTATCACTGTCTCTCCACTCCCCCAATAGCTGGTGTGTGGTGGGCGCACTGGCGTTGTTGTCCTGTGGCTGCTGTCGCATCATCCAAGTGGATGCTGCTCACTGGTGGTGGTGTGGAGAGACCCCCCTCATGATTGTGAAGCGCTTTGGGTGTATGGCCATACACGATAATTGCACAATACTTACTTATTTACAACAGTGCAGTGGTTAACTCTATATCAAAAGAAGGGTTCAAAAAAAACTTTTTAAGTTGTAAATAAATCTGTGTTTTTTAAACTAATGACAGCAGAAGTCAATGATTTATTTAAATTATTTAACCTGACATGTAGCGACACAGTGGTGCAGTAGGTAGTGCTTTCGCCTTACAGCAAGAGGGTTGCTGGTTCGAGCCTCGGCTGGGTCAGTTGGCGTATCTGTGTGGAGTTTGCATGTTCTCCCTGCGTTCACGTGTGTTTCCTCCGGGTGCTCCGGTTTCCCTCACAGTTCAAAGATATGCGGTACAGGTAAATTGGGTAGGCTAAATTGTCCGTAGTGTATGAGTGTTGTCGTGATTGTTGAGTCCCACATTGGGGCCATTTGTCGTGTTCAACGTTGATTGTCATTTGTCGGTATTGACGACCTTTTCATCAATGAGGCACTATCAGACTGGAGGTTTTTGGATACCAGAAATATAGACTTTATTCTTACATAATAAAGCCTGAGAAAGTGCAGAGCAGACCTCAGAGCATTCTGAAGTCTCTCCTGGACAATTTCCTTTTCCTTTCCTTTCCTCATTTTGTCAAGTCTCTGTGCTTTTACAATACAATTTATAAAGGTTCTTTGACACACCCCTTGGTGCCTTTTTTAAACTTCTGACCATCATTGGAGATGATGGTCTTCCTGTTATATTTGGCCCTCAGCCCACTAGCTCATGTCAATGTAAGCAACTCTTTTGACAAAAGAGATGACCTTCATAGATGCAACTTATGCAAAAGAACTAAGTGGTTACATATATCGCTTGATGGCATAATAACCTCATAATATGTTACTCTCCTGAATACTTCTCACACATATAACTTCATATGCTTATTTAACATATATAATCAGTACTTTACATATTCAGAATCAGTCAGCTCAGTATCAGTTATTTCATAGTGTTGCTTCTGTGCAGGATTCTCTTCTTACACACAGACATACCACAACATATTTTTACCCACTGGCATGTTTGACCCTTAAAGAATAAACTGCTTTCACACTGAGAGAATAAAATCTTAAAATCTTCTTCAGTGTGAATGAGTGTGCATGGATGTTTCCCAGAGATTGGTTGTGGCTGAAAGGGCATCCGCTGTGTAAAACAAATGCTGGTTAAGTTGGCGATTTATTCCGCTGTGGCGACCCCAGATTAATAAAGGGACTAAGCCGAAAAGAAAATGAAAGAATGAATGAACCTGACATGTTTACTGTTTCTAAGTATTTAAAATGTTTCTTAAAATAAAATATACAGTGTGTTTAAAGGGGGAAAAGTTTTTTTTTTTACCCAGATACTTACAAAAGGACCTATTTTAGAGCAATAATCACAATACTGTGAAACCGTGATATTTTTATTTCAGATTATGATACTGTCACAATCATATACCGGCCCATGCCTAGTAAACATGAACACAAATACTCTATCCTGCATGCTGTGTGTCTTTCATAAATGACTAAACTTACACTCAAGTACTTACCACTCACTCTGGTCACTGCACAAAAACTAATGCTCAAATGCATGTGACATTTTTCAGTGGTTGGATTTGATTGGATGATGATGCCAATGTATCTTCCTGCAGGTGCTGCTTTTGGTCTTCACTCTGATCAGAAGAAAACTGTGGGATTATGGGAGACTCGCTCTTGTTGCGGAGACTGATGTGTATGTGAAGGCCACAAGTGCTGATTCAAAACCATTACATAAAATGAGCAGCTTAAAATTATATTATATTATTATTATATTATATTACGTTATATTACATTATATTATGATATATTACGTTATATTACGGTATATTATATTATATTACGGTATATTATATTACGTTATATTATACTGCATTATATTATATTATATTATATTACGTTATATTATATTATGGTATATTATATTATCTTATACTGCATTATATTATATTACAGTATATTATATTATATTACGTTATATTACGATATATTATATTATATTACGTTATATTACGGTATATTACGGTATATTATATTACGTTATATTATATTATGTTATATTACGTTATATTATATTATCTTATATTGCATTATATTATATTAAGTTATATTACGGTATATTATATTACGTTATATTATATTATATTACGTTATATTATCTTATATTGCATTATATTATATTAAGTTATATTATGTTATATTACATTATATTACAGTATATTATATTATATTACGTTATATATTATATTATCTTATATTGCATTATATTACGTTATATTATATTATATTGCATTATATTATATATTATATTATGTTATATTACGTTATATTATATTATATTGTAGTATATTATATTATATTGGTTTCTGCAGGTTTGGCGATGGTAGAAAACGGCGTTACAGTAGATTGACATCATCCATGTCTGTTGAGGAGCCTGAATATGAGAAGGTGAGTGTAAAAGTCTTCATCATCTTCATTGTGACATCAGTAATAACATAATTTACTAATTAAATCAATGAAACATTTTCCTAATCTCCTGAAGGGTTGAGAAGAACCCCCAAAATGTCAATATTGTGACATTTATCTTGTCAATATCTTGTTGAATGCCCTATTGTCAATGTTGTTGGACAATGATTTTTATCAGATTTTTATATTTTTGTATATTTTTAAATGTAAATCTTTCTAAAATTGTATATTTTTTTCATTGTGAAGTAAATCTTATCCTTTATTATTATTATTATTTTAGTTATTTATGTATTTTATCTTGCATGATATTTATATTATTTACATAATACTTATATTATAAATTTTTGGGACTTTTTATTGTTAAATATGTTTATAAATATAGAAAAGTGATATTTATAAAATGTTGTAAACTTGATTTGTTGGTTTTTTTTACATGACTTGCTATGACTAAGAAGTTGATATGGCAATAAACTCAAAACTCTCCCCCTTGTAGGGTTGTTGCTCCTGGCTCACGTTTATCGTCAATATGGAGTAAGTGACACTCAAGAACAATCATACAGCATTTGCCTGTTGTTCTTGTAATAAACTCCGGACCACAAATAAGGAAGTTATCACAGGAAAGAGCTCATAAAAAATAATTGGAGAAGTGAAATTGTTCTGTGTGTTTTGTGTTTTTAGTGAGACTTTGGTGCAGGAGAGATGTGGTGTGGATGCAGTACATTATCTATCCTTTCAGAAGCATCTGGTCACACTGCTTTTGATCATCTGTGTGCTGTCTGTGTCCATCATCCTGCCAGTCAATCTTTCCGGGGAGCTACTGGGTATCACACACACAGACACACACACATTCACACATGTTCCTATATCCTGGTGGGGACTTTACTATACAAACCCTATATTTTCTCCCCCTTTTCAAATTCATGCATGATATTCAAATTTGAGTATGATATGCAGTGAAATACTAGGAAACTGCTCATGACTTTAAAATAATGACAACAATAACAGAAATAATAATAATAAATTTGTAGAAATAGAAGTTATGCAAAAGAAAATTAAAGGTAATATAAACTATTTAATGACCTTCGATATAAAGTATACCTGAACCCCCTAAACTCATAAAAAAATCGAACTTCATCAAAAAGGAAGCAATCTGCATTTTTACTAATTCAGAATACTTTATTTTGTGTAATTTATACGCATGCAAAATTTTGGTCCCCATGAGTCTGCATGCATTCAGGTTTACGTCCCCACTAAGATATAAAAACAAGTGCACACACAAACACACACATGTACATGTAAATATATATATTGGCATACACCTACAGACAAACACACAATGGGAAATATAGCGTAGTATTAAGAATCCCCCTTTGTACTGTACTTACTGTAGTTATAAACCTAGTAAGCTGTCTCAATGTTCACTGTCTAGAAAGCTAATGTGCTCATTAAAGAAAACATTTCGAGAAAGACTAAGTGAATGAATGAATAGGAGAAATATGGTGGTGCTAGAATTGTCTAAAGAGACATTTTGATGTTAAAGTTTCCTAGTAGTAAGAACAATATTTGTCTAATTAGTGCAGATTTTTCCTTATTCAGTAATAGAGAGGATTTTTAAGCATAATTTATGATGCTGTTATTGTAAGATTTTCATCACTTCCTCTTTTTTAAATTTATTTTTTCATTTAATAATAATAATTTCAATTTTTGTACATTTATTTACAAATTTAAAGTGTAATAATATTTGCAATACTATTGTTAATATTGATTTTTAATATAAAATTGTCATTTTTTTAGATTTTATTGTTGATTTGAAATTGTTTGGCGTGCTTCCTCAATCAAAATGAGTTGGGTTTAATTTATAATATAATATAATATAATATATAGGCGACACGGTGGCTCAGTTGGCGTTTCTGTGTGGAGTTTACATTCTTTGTGTTGGTGTGGGTGTCCTCCGGGTGCTCCAGTTTCTCCCACAGTCCAAAAACATGCACTATAGGTGAGTTGGGTAAACTAAATTGGCCATAGTGTATTTATGTGTGTAAATGAGTGTATATGGATGTTTTTCCAGTACTGGGTTGCAGCTGGAAGGGCATCAGCTGTGAAAACGTAGACTGGATAAGCTGACGGTTCAATCCGCTTTGGCGACCCCTGATTAATAAAAGGACTAAGCCAAAGGAAAATTAATAATCTAATATAACATAATATAATATAATATAATATAATATAATATAATATAATATAATATAATAT
>CAIGQZ010031558.1:2485194-2501959 GCA_903798205.1 Danio tinwini | reverse complement strand
ATAATATAATATAATATAATATAATATAATATAATATAATATAATATGTTGTGATCCAAAAATTCTATTTAGTCAATTTATGAAAGGAATCTTTGATTTTGTTATACCCTGTAATATAGTATGAAACAAACTGTGTTTCTGGGCAGCTCACTAGGTTTTGAAAGGTTAATAGTGGTTTATAACCTCATGTACTGCAATCAAATGACACATTTTTAAGTTCCCTTCCTTAGACTTGTGTTCTTCTCTACTAAAGAAAGAAAAACTAATACTGTCCACTGTCTTCCAGCCGCTGATCCCTACAGTTTTGGACGGACCACCATAGGGAATCTTCAGCATGAGTATGTGCTGCACATGTCTATGAGCACACATCTGTATGTCCTGTGTCTGTGTGTCTGTTTGAACTTTGTTTTATATGGTGTATTTTCAGTGATAAGCTGCTTTGGCTGCACACTGTGTTTGCAGTTCTGTATCTGATGATCACGGTGGTCCTGCTGAGGCGCTACACCTCGAAAATGAAGGGAACCAAGAGAGAGATTGTATGCCATCCTGCTATTTTTTTTCTTTAATAACTCTCCTAAGGACATTTTTAGCAAAGTGTATCATGTATCAACGCTAAAAATCGTATTTAATTTATGTAGTCATGTGTTTGTTGTGTTAAATTGAATATTTATTAATAAAACGTTCTTGCCATGAAAATAGCCTTTGTTGCTGACATGGCATTAAATAAAAATTTATTATCTCTCTTTAATGTACAGTGGTGTGAAAGTGTTTGCCCCCCACTTATTACTTTCACAGAAGGCTATGTAGTTTTGTATTTTGTTTTCTCCTAATAATAAAAACCTTCATTTCAGAACTTTACTAGTTGTCTTTGACTGATATTTAAATTAGTTTGATAATCTGAAACATTAAAGTGCAACAAATGTGCAAAAAAAAAAAGAAATCAGTAAGGGGGCAAACACTTATTCACACCAATGTACATACAAGCTGTTTACTGTCAGTCTAATACTGGCTTATGTTTCCATAGGTCAGAAACACCCTGTTTGTGAGGCCTTTACCCAAAACAGCCACTGACGACAGTATAAAAACTCACTTTATGTAAGTAGAAGTGCTTTTTTTGAGGCATCATTCACTCTGCTGTATTTTAGCAGTTCATCCAGACGTGTTTTCTGTGACATCTTTGTGTTATTTGTTGCATTCTGTGTTAATTAATCTTAGTTTTATTTTATTTTTGGTGTACCGGTACAATTTCAATGTCAGCCACCAACCAGAAGAACTATTGGTTGACATTACAGATAGGGATTATACTTAATTAATAGCCTTTAAGTATAATTTGGAAAAATGATCAGCATTCACTTCTTTTTTCTAACATGAAAAGTAGTGGTGTAACGGATCACAAATCTGCTGTTCGGATGACACTACGGTTTTTTAGTCACGGATCAGACCATTTTTTGGATCAGCAAAAAAGTGCAGAGACAAATGTCATTTGCTTTTCATTTATATAAAAATATTACTGCAAAAAACATTGATTTTAACAAACAGAACTTAGAACCTGTAATGTTAATAAAAAAATATTATCTTATAAAAAAAGCTGAAAAAAGAAAAGTATTCAATATGAAATATGATCTTTGCTACTGTTGCTGATAATGCTAAATATAGAAATCTAACATCTTGTACAACAGATCATATTTGTCATCAATTAATGATTCAACAATTCACACATAAAACGTCATGTTTTATTATATTGTAGGTGTATTACTTCTGAAAACCTATTCAGTGACATAATTTTGATGGTTGTTTGTCGCCATCTGTTGGTTACACAATGTAACTGCTTTTACCAGCATCAAGCATTCACCAGCGTCATTAAACAGTGATTTTAATCTTTACCATTAACATCAGTGTTTATATCTGAACTATAAACTCTTCTCCCAGCACTTCTGTGTTATTTTATTGTTTGTAACTCACTGAAAAAGTGTGAAAACTGAATCTCTCTCGATGCAGATATGAATGCAGCGCTTTGAAGGATTAATAAACAAATGCAAATCATTATTATTTATCGTTCATGTTGCACGGGTTTGAACTGAGATCACGATCTTTTAATGTTTAATTGTGCAGCTTTACACTGAATGCATTAATGCAGGCTAAACATTAAATTAATAGCCTAAGAAAGCATTTAGGTAGGTCCCACTACAACTTTTCCTGTCATCTTTATATCTTACAGGGAAGCCAAAATGCTTTCATGCACGCGATCTCTCTGCTATGGTTTTAAATGTTGGATTAACCGACAAGTCCAAAATAAATTATTAATTCATGGGTCACATGCAATCCGAACCGTGAGTTGTGATCCGTACGGATCATGGATCAACAGTGATCCGTTTCACCCCTAATAAAAATAATTAGATCATTCTTTTTGGTGCATCCAATATAAGGGCTTTAACCTTTAAGGACTTAACATGTCTTTATTGTGTATTTGTTTGCAGGGAGGCCTACCCTTCATGTCATGTGACTAGTGTTAACTTGTGCTATGATGTTGCCAAACTAATTGACGTGAACAAAAATAGGTAGGAATGCCAATTTAGCCCTATGTTTTCTATGGAAAAGCAATTCATTCTCTTACAGACATGCATGATCCAGTGTAATTTTATTGCAATTTGAATTAGTTTTATGTTTTTATTTACTGTTAAAGAAATAGGTAACACTTTAAAATAAGGCTACATCAGTTAATGTATTTACTAACATGAACAAACTATTAGTAATACATTTATTATGGTTTTTATTTATGCTTGTTTACATTATTGAAGTGAAATAACGTTAACTCACAGTGCATTAACTGTAAACAAGCCCAACTTTGGATTTTATTAATACATTAATGATGAACTATCATTAATAAATGCTTTACAAAATTATTCTATACTTAATGTTATTAAATACATTCATTAATGGACCATTGTTCTAAAGTGATACCACAAAAAAATGTATATCCTCTGTATAGTTTCATATTTTGTTATTAAAGTATTAAGTACATCAAGTTGAACTAAATAATAATAAGAAATATTTTCTTCACAACAAGTTGAATTCTTGTTTTCGTGCTTTTATAGTATAATAATATAATATTGTGTGACAGAAAAAGGGCTGAAAAAAACCTGCAGCATTACAATAGGATACTTCAGCAACAGGGACGACGTGAGCTTATTAACCCCCGTCCATGCAGCCACTTGTGCTGCTGCTGCCAACGCTGTCAGGGTTGTAAAGAGGTAAGAACAACAACAAGAAGTGTTTTTTGGGCTTTAATGGCTTATTTACATCATGCAATATAAGTCTTGTATGTCTCCCAGTACGTATCTGTGTAGATTTAGCACAAAATACCTCCTAATTCATCTATTAGCAAAGTCGCACTGTTTGTCTCTTTATATGCAAATGAGGCCTTTATAGTAGCATTTCACAAGTAGAAGAAGCATTTAACATTCATCAGCATCTTAAAGCATTGAAAGTTTTTTTTTGATATATGAATATTTTTATGTATTTATGTTTTATTATATCATCTTTGCATCAAATTACAAAAAAGCAAATTACCGCTTTTGAGAGATGTTTCTAATGCAGCGTCTATGGGGGCAGGACAGTAAACCTGACATTATTCTCTCTTCTGGCCGCCATTATCAGTCTCACACAATTTTTTTCCTTTTTCTGAAAGTCTTGATAACACCATCATGGAGTTTTTCTTTTATTATTTCAACAAGTAGCATTGTAAATAAAATAATTGTTGCATTCTTCCATTCACTGCGCTCTAAGTTTACGCAAATATGGTGACTTTCCCTACTGAGAAACACGAAAATGTGTAAAGCAGGGGTGCTCAACCCTATTCCTGGCGATCGACCTTCCTGCAGTTTTCAGTTGCAGCCCTTATCAAACACACCTGCCTGTAATTATCAAGTGCTCCTCACGTTCTAAATAATTGGTTCAGGTGTGTTTGATCAGGGTTGGAGCTGAAATTAGCTGTAAGGTCGATCGCCAGGAACAGGGTTGAGCACCCCTGGTGTAAAGGGTCCATTACTTGTGTCTCAGTTACTCTGACAACAACAAACAAAACATCTGCATGTGTTTTAGGCCCAATCCCAATTCTATTTTTGTACCCCTACCCCTTCCCCATGGCCCTTAAAACTGAGTGTGAAGGGTAAGGGCTTCAAAATTTACCCCTAAGAATTGGGACAGCACCTGCACACGTCATCATATATCATCGCGATCTCGTGCTTCTTATGAGATCAGACAATTGTGACTGCTGTAGTTATTTCAGTAGCTTTATTTTTTTTGGTATTTCTCTTTAGGAAATCACTGAAGGCATATATTATGCTATCATACCGATATAATGTTGCAATAAGATCGTAACTATACTGCGCATTTACACCGTGGCCATATTCATCTATGTAAACACACCAAAAACAACATTAACATTATAGCAGACACTGTAAAAAGCTCATTCTCAGCCGCTAGACTTTTCTGACAGGGTGTTCGAGTGTCATTGAGTGTCAGAATGTTCTGAGACTACTAAACAGGAGTAAGAAAATAAAAAAATACATATTTATGAAAAACATCTTAGTGGCAGAAAAAAAAATAATTAATTAATACACTATGTGATTCATAAATATGAAAAAATATATATCAAATGTAAAGCAATTAAAATCACAGATGCAATAAATAAAAAATGTAAATGTGTTATAGTCATGATGTGTGATATATGTAGTTATTTAACTGTTAATAATTCTAACATTTTAGCTCATACTGGCTGTCAGTAATATTATAAAGGGCACCTATTGTGCAAATATTACTTTTATAAGGGGGTTAAACACAGTTGTGTAGAAACAATGTGTGAATATATCAAGCTTGTAATGGTAAAAATGAATTAATTCTATTATTAATAATCATATTGATATAACATAGGAGAGATAACTTAAGTCCTGTTTTGAATCTGCCACTATGCTGGCATTTGTAGCTCCGCCCTCTTTTGAAATAAACGCAATCTCATTTGAATTTAAAGGCACAGTCACCAAAATGGCACAATTTGTATCAAAGCCTAAGAGAGGCAGATTCAAAGAGTTTTAAAAAAATATTTGTGAGGTGTTTTGAGAGGAAACTTCACATACACACTTGTATACACACATCTTGTAAAAAGGGGCAAAATAGGTCCCCTTTAAAGTGTTGTCCTGGTCAAAAGTCTTATTGTAACTGGATAGAAGCTGTCTCGGAACTGCACAGATCTTCTGGTAAAGAAATCTTGTGCATTAGAGTGTTAGATCTGTGAGGGCAGCACTACTAACACAACTGTCAGGCTCCGTCTCCATAGACAAGAATGATTTCAATTTGGAATATCATCATTTGCGAAAGAGAACTCAGAACTGCATTCGAGGGAGTTCAGCAGCAGTGCTTACTGATATCTGCAATGACTCCCTTTGGAATAAGCTGTTTCATGCTCAAACAACAGATGCAAACACTAAAGCAAAAGTTCATTTTATAAATGTGTGGTTGTTGTGTTTAGGTTGACGCTATAGAGTTCTACAGCTCACAAGAAGCTGCTTTACATGAAGAAGAAGCGAGACTGAAGCAGAAAGAGCTGCATCCCCTGGGCATGGCTTTCGTCACCCTGCAAAATGAGTACATGGCCACTTAGTAAGTGCTTCACGCTCAGACTGATCTTCCTGTTTCAGAAAATGGTTCCATATAAGGCTGCATTGTAAACGACATTGTTATTCTTGACAATCTGAATTATAGAAAAGTGATGTTTATAAAATGTTGTAAATTTGATCAGCTTTTTTTGCTATGAAATAGCTGATATGACAATGATTTCAAAACTCTCCTTCTCTTGACAAAATTTGGAGTAGAATGATTTGCAATATGCTTGGTAAAAATAAAGATATTACAAAAAAATAAGATTATTTTCCAAATATCAAACAACATCATAGCATTTTATTTTCTAGCAATATTTTAAGTCATGATGTTAATAAATTTTAGCTCAGTTGGTTTTGCTCTTGAATTCATTTGATTGTCATTTGTTTTTCCTCACAGTATTCTGAAAGATTTCAATGCTCTTGAGTGTGGAGGCGGAGCCAGGGGTATGGTTGGAGAAGAAATGAGCAGGGGGATTAAATGTGGGTGTGGCCGGGAGCCTCAGCCGTCCACTGAAAGTGCAGAGCTGGGGGTGCGGAATTGGAAAGTGAATTATGCATCTCACCCGCATAATATCTACTGGTATGTCCCATTGATTACACCTAGGGTCCTGTGATGTGGAAAGAATAATGTGAACTTAAAAGAAAATGCAATGGTTTTATTATGTCAAGTTATCCTATGTTAGGGTGCAATATCAGAAATGTTATACCAATTCAAAGTGTAATCATTGTGAATGAAACATGATTAACAAAAGTAGTCACTATATCAATGTCCTAATGAATATAATGCCCTTAAATTTATAGTTGCAAATTCAGTTCAGATTTTATTATGATTTTGTTATTTGTGTACATGAAATTTCATACACAAGAAGCACATTCAGATGTGGAGGAGTGAGCGGATGCCTTGCTGAATAACAGTAATGCAATAAAAAAAATAGTTGTTTATAATATTTTTATAGTATACATGCATGCTTTTTTGTGGACTGGAGGTTTGTTACAGTGTTCAAGTGTTCAACTAGTTAGTTCGTTGCAATATTTTAGTTTTAACATTAATAAAATCATATATGGTGCACATTCCTAATATTTTTTTCATTTCTATGTTTCCATTTTAGCAAAAACAAAACAGAATTTGAGAAATAATTTAAATGTTCCCAGAACATGCTCTTTGATTACCAACGTTTATTTGTTTATAATAACATTTTAAAATAAAAAATGATAGAATAGTATTTGGGGAAAATAAAACTGATTTCACAGAGCACATACCCTGCACAGTTGTGCAAAATCTGTTTATATGTTTATTATCTGTTATTATAATTACAATGAATTGCTCATTTACACTTCTGCTTGTCATAATCCTGTTCCCTTTCAGGGAGAATTTATCAGTCCGCGGCTGGCGTTGGTTGCTGCGCTGTGTGTTGCTTAATACCGCACTCTTCCTCCTCCTGTTCTTCCTCACAACGCCCTCCATCATCATCAGCACCATGGACAAGTTTAATGTCACCAAGCCTATTTACTATCTCAATGTAAGTGACTGAACTCAGCTCATACAGCTGAAGTCAAAATTATCAGCCCTCCAGTGAATTTTGTTTTCTTTTTACAATATTTCCCAAATGATGTTTAACAGAGCAAGGACAATTTCACAGCATTTTTTATAATATTCTGTCTTGTGGCGAAAGTCTTATTTGTTTTATTTCAGCTAGAATAAAAGCAGTTTTTCATTTTTTAAAAAACATTTTAAGGTAAAAATTAATAGCCCCCTTAAACAATATTTGTTTTTCGATTCTCTTCAGAACAAACCACTGCTCTACAATGACTCTCAATTACCCTAACTTGCCTAATTAACCTAGTTAAGTCTTTAAATGTCACTTTAAGCTGAATACGAGTATCTAGAAAAATATCTAGTCAAATATTATTTACTGTCATCATGGCAAAGATGAAAGAAATCAGTTATTAGAATTGAGTTATTAAAACTATCATGTTTAGAAGTGTGAAAAAATCTTCTTTCTGTGAAACAGAAATTGGGGGAAAAATATACAAGGGGGCTAATAATTCTGACTTCAACTGTAAATTATTGTGTACACATGGTCTGCAGTGGTGTGAAGTGTTTGCTGTGTTTTTTTAGAGTGCCATTATCAGCCAGTTCTTCCCCACTCTGATGCTGTGGACTTTCTCTGCCCTGTTGCCCACTATAGTCTATTACTCTACACTGGGAGAAGCTCATTGGACCAGGTAGGATGTCCACGATGTCTTAAAGTCTTAAAATGTCTTTCATTTCAAAAACAACATTTTAGGCCTTAACAAGTCTTAAATTCACTGAAATATGGTGTTGTATGTCTTAAATCATTTTAAACTTATCCTAATTTTCCTTTGTCCATGCAAAGCTGATCCATTAAAAAAAAAGTTTAACAAAAGTTACATTTATTAACTCTATTTGGTTTAATTATCTTTCTTACAGTAAAATTTAGGTACGTGTTTGAAAAATGTGTGTTTGAATTTTAATGGGGCAAATAAAAGTATATTTTCCACTGGCCATTACCGTTTTGCCTTATAAGTCTGAAATTTCATTCATAATGGTCTTAAAGGTCATTAAAAGTCTTCAATTTGACTTGGTGAAAGCTGCAGAAACCCTGGATCATCAAACACACATATAGTCACTTACACACAAACAAGTTAACTTTAATAAAAATATTGTGTGTGTATATGTGCCTAGGTCCAGTGAGAATATGAGCATGATGTACAAGCTGTACACCTTTCTGATCTTCATGGTGTTGATTTTACCCTCGCTGGGCCTCACCAGGTAAGAGATCTGTAACATTACTGCAGTGCACGATTGATTGAAACAAACCTGACATTGAAAAATTAGTTGCTGGAGTTTAATTAAACAAACACTGGTGTTGTTTTGTATTTTAAAGCAAAGTGCAGGACTGTGTTTACTTACTATACAGTCCTATAACTGTAAAAATACATAACATACATTTTCTTTCTTTCTTTCTTTCTTTCTTTCTTTCTTTCTTTCTTTCTCTCTAGTTCTTTCTGTCTAGTTCTTTTTTTCTAGTTCTTTCTTTATTTCTAGTTCTTTCTTTCGTTCTTTCTTTCTTTCTTTCTTTCTTTCTTTCTAGTTCTTTCTTTCTTTCTACTACTACACTACTTTGTTGTTGTTGTTGTTATTATTATTATTATAATACAGTCATATAAATAATTAGAAGTCACTAATTGTGGATCAATTTGTCAGATCAATTGTCAATTTTGTCAAGATATTTTATTTTGTCATTATTTCATTCAGTGTAAATTACAACACCATTGGGATATATATCACACCATAGCAATCCTTAATATCAATAATAATATTTATTGCATAATAATACAATTATTCACAAATATGTTAATAAATCACAAAATGTGGAGCCCTACAAAGAAGAGCATCAAACCAAGAGGTTATAAAAATACATGTTTAAATCTCAGTCACAATTTTGTTAGAAAATGTGTTATTCACCTCCCCTAAAAATATGCATTCCTATTGTTGCTTACTATAGCAATAATCATTAATGTTAACCTGAAAAACTCCATCCACCTGTGACCTCCAAGTCAGATTAGTCACACAATGAAACCCATAAATGAATAATAATTAAGCTACAATGGGAGTAGAATCTTCTCATATTAAATATGTAAACAGACGCATATTCTCTCTCTCTTCACTCAGTTTGGACGTGTTTTTCCGCTGGTTGTTTGATAAGCAGTCTGAAGGCCAGCTAAGGTTTGAGTGAGTATCACCTCCAGATATGTGCATTTATTTGCCCAATGTTACAATGATTTTAGCACCTGCACCTAAAAGTTAATTTCCTCCCTTTTGTGTGTGTGTGTCAGGTGTGTGTTTTTAGCTGATCAGGGGGCGTTCTTTGTGAATTACGTGATCGCGGCGGCTCTGGTGGGCTCTGGTATGGAGCTGCTGCGGTTGCCTGGTTTACTGCTCTACATTGTGCGTTTGGCACTTGCAAGTTCAGCTGCTGAGAGGAAATATGTTAAACAGGTCGGTCTGTGTAAACTAATCTTTATATGTATTTGTGACCTGTAATGGACATAACTTAAAAGTATTAGTGATGTCTTGTGTTTGTGTAGAATCAAGCGTATGAGTTTCAATACGGAGCGATGTATGGATGGACTCTGTGTGTGTTCACGGTCATCATGGCATACAGCATCGTCTGTCCTCTCATCGTCCCCTTCGGTCTGACTCCTTTCGTTTTATACACAATATTAGTATATGTGCATTGAAATTAACATATCGGCCTGTTTGCATTATGCAGGCCTGCTGTATCTGCTGCTGAAACACCTGGTGGACAAACACAACCTGTACTTCGCTTACCTGCCCGCCCGCCTCGATCGCCAGGTTCACCTGGGAGCTGTCAATCAAGCGCTGGCTGCACCAATCATATGTCTGATCTGGCTTTATTTCTTCTCTGTGCTCAGGACAGGTAAAGCTCACTAGCACTATTGATTAAATTGCATAAATTATGCCAGTTTAATGGTGGCTTTCTAAGCTTTCTCACAAGAGGTCCATACAAACATTTTACACTTTTATTTTTACTACAATATACACTCCAGTATTAGCTCCATTCTCACATTTAGCAAGTTTACATGCATGTCAATACACTGATAACTCACAAAAATCTACTTATGGACCCTGCACATCATGATTTTGCCAAGTATGATGCGATCCTGGATTAACATCTACTATATGTTGATCCTGGAACATGTAATCCATACCTATTCCCTACCCCTAAACCCAACCATGACTGTAAACAATTCCTAAAATCAGAGGGGAATAATAGTTGGATAACAATCATGTAGAAGTGCATAAACCTAACCATAAGCCTAAACTTAACATAAACTGTAAACGTATCCCTTAATTCTGATTGTCTGATTAGAATGTTGTTTCAGGATCAATCTAAATGTTAATCCAGGAACATGTCCTATTTGGTGAAATCAGGTTGGCGTGTTGACCCTTTTCAAATTTGCAGGTTTCTCAGTAGCAGAAGTGCTCATAGTTGAGTAAACCTAGGCTACGTTCACACTACAGGCAAATGTGGCCCGAATCTGATCTTTTCGCCCATATGTGACTCAGGTCTTGGCAGTGTGAACAGCCCAAACCGCATGTAATCTGATCTTTTCACTTCAGAATTGTGCCACTTTCATATGTAGTCTTAAATCAGACACAGATCTGATGTTATGTCGGATTTCATGCGACTTTTTCATAATCTTCGAGCGACATACGTCATCATTCTGTGCTGCAAACATCATCTACACCTCTGCAGCAGTAGAATAACACACAGGGCGATTACTTTACCACAGAAAGTTGGTTGATTGGTTGAAAAAGATTTTGAAGGCAAAACTGGTGCTTGTTAACCACTCTGGTTAACGATCGGGGCACGGGATGATCGCAATGCTAAAGAGCGTCGGAGTGGTTGTGGAAAGGGGATCCGTGCACAAAGAAGGGGGCACTTTTATTTTGAGGACGAACATTATCTCAGAGCGAATAAAGGGCAGGAGCTCAAGCACCCAAACCCCCCTTGTGCACGTGTCTGTTGTTTATAACAAAGTCAAATAAAATAACTGCAAACGGAGATAAACCAACTCCGCCTTTACAGTTCAGTCTGCGGCTGCTCATTAACCCTTGATTAGCTCACTATACCAGTGGTCAGACAGACGCGCGCCGCGGTGGTCATAAATCACAAATGATCAGTGTTGTCAATCACATGGGACTTATTTTAGGTTTTAAATGCCCAAATACACAGTAGTAGCAGAACAACCCTTTACAGTTCATGAAATACACCACGGTTGTCTGTGAAAAGGGCAATAATCATATTAAGCATAATCTGACAATGTGCTTCATACAGTATACACATTGTGTGCATAATTAGACATTTTGTGTTGTTCGTAACTATACTTCTGCGCATGCGGGTCAGTTTACGACCATGATCTGTTCACACTGCAAATCTGACATGGGCCACATTTATAACAACAGTATGAACAGCTAGGCAAAAAAATCAGATCTGAAAAAAAAAAATCTGATTTGAGCACTAAGCCTTGCAGTGTGAATGTAGCCTTAGAGTGCAGTAAATGGGAGACAACGGCAAATAATTATTTTACAATCCTATTTGCTGAAATAATAAATGAAAAACTCCATGATGCTGTTATCAAGACTTTCAGACAAAATTTTAAAAAATTGTGATACTAATAACAGCAGCCAGAAGAGAGAACAACGTCAAATTTACTGTCCTGCCCCATAGACGCTGCATTAGAAACACCTCGCATAAGCGGTCATTCTTTTCTTTTTTGTAAATTGATGCAAAGATGATATAATACAAACCTAAATACATAATAATGTCTATACGCTTTTTAAAAAAATCTATATATTAAAAACTTTCAATGATTTAAGATTATGATGACCAGTAAATGCATCATAACAGTCTTGTGAAAAGGATCCATCATAAACAAACTCTGTTCTCTCAGTTTACGCGCATTGCAAGACTTTATTAATAAATCAGTTTATCTCATGATAGTAACATCAAAACATAATCAGTTGATCTGAGTGTTGTGTTCAATAAAGAAGTGTGCTAAATAAATCATTCAAAACTGAAGAAGAGTATTGCAACACATCAACGTGAGAATTTTTTTGATTGTAGCACTTCAACTCCAACTATTTTATCATTTTTTGGGGTCAAGAAAGAGTCTGAGATTGTAAAAAAAAGTATTTATTTGTTGAATTTGTGTCCTCACAGGCTTCATGACTGGCACTTCATTGTTCACACTAGTGGTTTTGTGTATTACCGTCTTTATCTGCATAAGTTACACCTGCTTTGGACACTTCAAATACCTCAGTCCACACAACTACAACGTAAGCAGCCTTGTTCTGACTTCACAATGCCTTTTATGCTTTGATTGTTGTAGTTTAACTATTGAACTGACACTATAATGTAGTTTTTATATTTATAATTTTTTTTTTTTCATTTTAAGCTTTAGTAATATTATAATGAGTTTTTTATTAGTGTGTTAATTATTTTATGACACATTAAAGGGACAATTCACCCTAAAAGGATAATTCTGTCATCATTTACTCACCCTTTACACATTTCAAGCATTTATGGGTTCCTTCTGTTAAAAAGATATTTTGAAGAAAGCTGGAAACCTGTAACTATTGACCTCTGTAGTATTTGTTTTTCTTCTTTAAAAGAGTTTTCACTGATGCTTGCACAGTGATTTATTTGACCATGAAGTCATTCATACTTTGAAACATTGTGAAACACTGCAATGCTTCACTTGTTGAAACCATGTTGCCAATTTCACCAAAAACTAAAACCGAGAAGAAAAACAAAAACAAAAAAAAACAAAGTGTAAACATTTACAAGAGCATAAAGCATAATATACACACACATTCACAATACAAACACAAAGCATAATTCAATAAACAACAAAACTACCAATACACAAATAAACACCAAACAACCATACCTCATTCCGCTTTGCCATAATAAAGGGAAAACCCAATATTCATCAAACTGGAGTCTGTTTATAGCATTGTGTTTAGCGCACGAGGGAACCCAACAACATGTTCCACACCGACAAACACTGATGAGGATCTGTATAAAGCTGCCGGGTCCAAAATTATTTGACAACTTATAGGCTGTTGCCCTCTAGAGGTGACTTAATGATAGGAATGCTGATGGTCATTACAAAAAGTAAATAATTACAGGGTTTTCAGCTTGTTTTCAAAATATCTTATACAGAATATTAAACAGAATAAAAAAAACTGATTTATAACCACTTGAGTTTAAATAAATAGTGAGTGTTTATTTTTAGGTGAACTATCCCTTTAAATGAAAACATGAAATAGCTTGGAAAATTAACTGATGAAATTAATTTAAAAAGGTATGTATATTAAAAATTATTTATATATTTCACTTAGGGCTGGGCCGATAAACAATATTATATCGAATCGTGACAATTTATGTCAATAACAATGATAAGCCCTGGACTTTTTCACTCTATATTGATCTAAGAGCCAATCACACAGCAGAAATATGCAACAATAGGAGTCTAAAAGTATGTTGATATTAGAGATGTAACGAATTTTCAGCCATCGAAAATTTATCGGCTGAAAATGTTATGCAGACGCTGTCATTTTTGGTGTTTCAGTCATTTTTGTGGTACTCTTTAAATTTGGAAGCATTTACAACTTATATCAAAATATATATCATTATCGTTCAATATGTAAAGTAGTTATAGAGATTGCTTTTAGTTACTTTTAGTAACTATAATAACCCTTATTGGCCCTTTGCCTAATGTAAGTCACTTTGCAAATAAACATTTTCTAAATGCATAAAGTAACTATACACTGTAAAAAATGCTGGGTTCCACACAATCGGATTTGTTTTGGGACAACATGAAGGAATTAATTGAACTTAGTTGCTTTTATAAATGTAAGTAGATTAAACATGAAACAATTAAGTTGTCCCCTTAAAAACCTCAAGAGTTGTGTTGTTTCAGCTCAATTTAAATTAGTCGTTTGAACATACTGCAAATGTCATTTTTTTAAGTGTACAGTGTATATATATCTGTGTCATTCAGGTTAAAGAGGAAGATGAAGATGCTGATAGAGTTTCAGAAAGCTCATCCGGATTGGCAAGTTCACACTTTTTAAAATGCAAAGCATCACACATCTTGTTTTCATTTCTGATAGATTTCAAAATGACCAACTTTCCTTCTTTCTAACTTTTACATAGGTTTATCTTCCCAAAGTGTTGAACCCTGATGCATCGTTTGAGTCTTCCGATGAGTGCAGCCCTAGTCATTCATACGGGACGATAAGCCCACAATTCATTGGGACTGAGGAAAACTCTCCAGACTCTGATATATAGCAGCAATAATCAGGCAACGTGTCGAACAATCACTGGACTGGAGGAAACAGTCATTCGCTGATTTAGGAGGTCGAGGTCAGTGTGGAGATAGAGATGGATTGACTTAAAGATTTCGAAGGGAAACAAAATTGCACTCATGTTTTTCATGCACACTGAGCGACCAGAGGAACAATTAATCGTAACCTGCCATATAACAAACATAAAGGATTTTTTGGGGGAATTAATACTTTTTAACCAAAGAATTGCCAGCCAAAGACATGGTCTAAACATTTCTGCATTACAAAAGCAGCTTTGCCAGTGAGTGCTTTCCAAATAGCACAAATATAACATCAAAAATTATATGAACACTTGAACTGATGCTTGTGCCTTGTTGGAGACAACTTAACACACTTTATAACTGTACGTTTTTGTGTGTGTGATGCTTTATGAATTTTTAAAGCAAAGTTTTATACAGATATGTTAATATATTGATATTAACAAACACAGATCTCAAGACTCAGTGGCCTTCATTAGCATTTTTATATTGTTGTACAAGTACTGTATGTGACAGTATGAACAGAAAGTGTGTTTTAAGACAGCTTCACTAGGTGGCACTGTTGCTTTCTGATTGTTCTGTATTTCTCAGAGCGATTTAGACCTAAGCAGAGACATTTAAAGCATCAACAAAATTTAAGCTCAGTATTTGTGGCGTGATGTCTAGAGAAAATAATGTAGACAAGAAATAAAAAGCATTTACAATGAAGCTTAACAGGTTATGCATACACCTTAAAATACACACTGCTCACAAGACTTTTATGTGTTAAGATGAGTCTAGTGGGATAAAACTGCTTGCTGATCATGCCTGTGTAAACTTCAACTTCAGTGTAACACCAGGATAACAGAAAGGGACTGTTTACATCAAAATAAATAAAACTACAGTAGCTAGAAAGACATCTGCCTACAAAAGTGATCACACTTACATTTTCAATCATTTTATATGCTTCAAATGATAAACGGGCATTAGCTAAATAATTATGTTGCTACTTTATATGTGTCCTATTATGCTTGCTTTCGTGCTTAATGTTTAAAATATTTATCTGCAAGCACTGTTTCTCAACTCTCTCAAATTTCTCAATTGTAGTCTTGAATTTCTTTTGTGAACGTGTGTCATAGTTTCCTAGATTTAAATAATGTTGCATTAATAGCATCATCATTACACTGTTACCAACTTAATATAAAAATCACATGTGATTATTTGCATTTACAGACAGAATCAACATCATGTGAACTTGATTTTGTCTGCTTTTTGACAGAGCCTTGTGTGTATTTGACGGACTTAGTTTAATATCCGTGCTTTACGCCATCTGACAGTCAACTTTTTCATGAATTTCATGTCTGTGAGGTCAGACAACCAAATATCAGATATTTAAATTGACGTGGCTTTGAGGTTCCTGCAGATTGTTTTGTTTGTTTGGTTGGTTGGTGGAGTTACTGAAGCACAAGCTATAAAGGCTCCGCCTCTTCTGGAAAAGAGGGTGGGGGCAGCAGCAGCACATTTGCATTTAAAGAGACGCACATACAAAATGTGTATTTTGTTCACACAGCATGGTATACTAAGTATGGTATAATAAGTAATCTTTGAGTTGGAACCTGATTTTGGGGACACTTGTCACATTTACATGTATAAAACTGTATGATTTGACCGTAAGAGATCAAATGTCTTTTTTAGTTTTAACTGAAATGCAATGTGAAGATCTGAATGTGGATCTAAAAGGAAACCTTTGGTATTGTTTCCTGTGTGTGTGTGTGTTTTAGTTCTGAATATTCATCATATTAATGGAACAGAAACCGAATTGTAGTGTCTGATCATTTAACTGGCTCAACCTCTGCACACAGAGTTCTGTGGTCTTAAGCCTCAGATTTTCCTGGAAATGGGTGAATGAACCTCCTCCAAACACACACATACACACACTTGACACATTTCTCCTGACTGCGGTTTTCAGCTCATTAGTCAGGATAGAGTGAAATCGTCTTATTTTAACACCATAAGTAGTACATAAACTCTGTGGCCCGAGTGACCAGCTACAAACGGCAGGATTAGTGTTCAGAACTCCATAAGAACAGAAATTGATCTAATGAGTGTGTGATTTAAGATGAAGGTCTATAAACACACAGTCAAGACAATAGTAAAGGTTACAGATAGATAGATAGATAGATAGA
>CAIGQZ010031558.1:2449597-2476096 GCA_903798205.1 Danio tinwini | reverse complement strand
TCTATCTATCTATCTATCTATCTATCTATCTATCTATCTATCTATCTATCTGTCTATCTGTCTATCTGTCTGTCTGTCTGTCTGTCTGTCTGTCTGTCTGTCTGTCTGTCTGTCTGTCTGTCTATATATTTATCTATCGTTCTTTCTGTCTGTCTGTCTGTCGTTCTTTCTATCTATATATTTATCTATCGTTCTTTCCATCTATCTATCTATCTGTCTGTCTGTCTGTCTGTCTATCTTTCGTTCTTTCTATCTATTTATCTATCTATCGTTCTTTCTATCTGTCTATCTATCTGTCTGTCTTTCTGTCTGTCGTTCTTTCTATCTATCTATCGTTCTTTCTATCTATCGTTCTATCTGTCGTAGATGGATAGAGCAATGGATAGATTAATAGATGGATAGTACGATGGAACGATAGATGGATAGAACAATGGGTGGATAGAACAATGGATGGATAGAACGATAGATTGATAAAACGATGGATGAATAGAACGATGGATAGAACAATAGAAATATAGATAGATGGATAGAATGAAAGATGGATGGATAAAATGATAGATGGATAGATAGATAGATAGATAGATAGATAGATAGATAGACAGACAGACAGACAGACAGACAGACAGACAGACAGACAGATTTAGACAGATCGATAGACAGATCGATAGACAGACAGACAGACAGACAGACAGATATAGACAGACAGACAGACAGATATAGACAGATAAATAGATAGACAGACAGACAGACAGACAGACAGACAGACAGATATAGACAGATCGATAGACAGATCGATAGACAGACAGACGGACGGACGGACGGACGGACGGACGGACGGACGGACGGACGGACGGATGGATAGACAGACGGATAGATGGATAGACAGACAGACTGTTTTTGTTTTTATTATTTATTTATTTTAATGCATTCAAACTAAATTTTGTAAGCATTTTAAACATTGAATAAACTTTCATGCCTTCCCTGAATATTCAGTTTGCTCCATACACTGTAAAGAAATAGCTTTGCACCACTGATCTAGTATGACTAGTATAAATTCTCAGTGGTTTGCACCTCCACTGTCTTTGAGTTGCTATAGCAACAGGCTGCTAGGGCTTTTGTTTACATAGCAACCACAGAGAGAGAGAGAGAGAGAGAGAGAGAGAAGAGAGAGAGAGAGGGGCTAATTAGCTGGCTAGCTTCAAGTGAACTTAATTCAGATCATTTAAGTATTAATCGCAATTCTCTGGTAAACATATATTAATTTGAATAGATTGAGATGGATTCTGATTCTCTGCATTACTCTCTGGATTTAGCTGCTGCTAATGGTTTGACTCTGAGCAGTGAACAGAGAGCTGCTCTTCAATCCTCTCTGCTCATAGTCAAGAGAAACTACAAATTCAGCCGGGTTTTGTTTTGGGGAAAGATTTTGGGGATAAAATGTGACTATTTCATTGCACAAGGAGTTGAAGATGATGAACTGAAGAACAGAAAGTCTTTGTATAGGTAAGAAATGTTGCTTGTGCTTATGAGTATGTGTATTTAGTGTATGTTACGTAATATTTAAGTTTTTATTAATAGTTAAGAATGCGTTTTTTTAAAAAAAATCCATGTTATTTTTTAAAAGTTTAGCAATTTTATTGTGTTTTTGTCATTAAATGGTCAAAAAATGCATTTATAATTTGTATTTATTTTTTATAACTTATAAAAAAAATAAACCTATAACTTACATTTACAGTATTTGACCAAATGCTGTGTTTAATTATTTTTTGGTAAACCATTAAAATACAATACCGATATCTGTTTAACCAACAAAATATCTACTTAAAGGTTTTATCTAGGGTTGCACAATATATGGTATCAACATCGATATCGCAATGTGCACATCTGCAATAGTCACATCGCAAAGATATGCAATGTCCAGTCTGAATTATAGTTGACCAGGAGCTACAGACTTGAATTTAATCATTGTATCTATATGGAATTTATATGATTTTTGCAAAAATAAATAAATAAATAAAATTCTTTGTCTTGTTTCTAGTTCAAATAATTACATTTCAAAGCGAAAACAAGATTATTTCACTTACCCTACCGGCTGATAATTTCTTTAAAACAGGCAAAAAACTTTCTTTTTCAAAAGTTTTTTTTTTTTATTTAGACTAGAAACAAGACAAAACAAAGTAAGAAAAGCATTTTGCATGTTGATTATATAATTTCTGTACCCGAATACTGTTCGACTGCAGACAAAACATCAAATAGAGCTATTCAAACCATCTTGTGAAACTGTATCCATATCGCAATATTTATCACAGAAAAAAAAAAATATTGCCATATCAGATTTTTCCAATATTGTGCAGCCCTAGTTTTATCTGTCATTTCAGTTGCTGATGTTCATTCATTTATCATTCATCATTTTTTTTCCGCTCAGTCCCTTTATTAATCTGGGGTCCCCACAGTGGAATGAACTGCCAACTTATCCAGAATATATTTTATGCAGCAAATGCCCTTCCAGCTCCAACCCATCACTGGGAAACATCCATCCATACACACACACACACACACACACATACACACACACACACACACTACGGACAATTTAGCCTACCCAATTCACTTATTCGTGGGTGAAACCGGAGCACCCGGAGGAAACCCCCACGAACACGGGGAGAACATGCAAACTCCACACAGAAATGCCAACTGACCCAGCCGAGGCTCGAACCAGCGACCTTCTTGTTGTGAGGCGACAGTGCTGACCACTGCGTCACCGCAACGCCCAGTTGCCGATATAATATTAATAATAATACATGTGTAATTAAAATATTTTATGTAAAAAAATAGGTCTATATATTTTAGAACATGCATTATGTCAGTGTTGTGCAGGCAAACAGCTACAGTCAATGGCCATATCTGTTTAATCTTTCCAGTGAGTAATAAAACATGTTCTTTCTGAAATGAGCGTTTATACTTTTCTTCTAAATATTAAAAATTCTTCTTTATATAGTGGCCAATCAATAAAGTTGCAGGTAACACTTTAGAATATTGGTGCATTAATTAATGTATTTACTAACAATAACTATGTATGAATAATCTTGAATAAACATTTATTAATCATAGTTTGACGTTAACGAATGCATTATTAAAATTCAATGTTTTGCAAGTTAATATTAATGCACCACGTGTTAATATGAACTAACTCTATTTAACTTAAACAACATTAACGTTAACAAACATGAATAAAGTAATAAATGTATCACTAATAGTATGTTAATGTTAGTAAATACATTAACTAATGGACTGTTATTTTAAAGTGTTAAAAAGTTGAAAATAATGGCCGTTCAAATAGATTTAATGAGGCCTATAAATGTATGTTTTCAACATTATCTTTATTCTATGAATACAGTTTAAACTGCATAGATTGGCACCTGCTCCCCCCAGCCACCGAGTCGATGATTGCAGATGTGGCATTAGCAGCAGCGGGACGATTCACAGGCGACCCGTCCCATGAGTACGAGCACACAGAGACCCGCACAGAGGGCGAGGGGGACGAGGCTACACATGATGAGGTCACGGTGAGAGCCTTACACCACACAGATGGGCCCATAATGAGCATGCGGCACTCTGGAAATGGGAAAATAGATTGGGGAAAAAATGAACAAAAGCCCATCTGGCTTGGTTTATTTGCTATTTCTGCACTTCATGGAGTGTTTGTGTCTCTGAAAAATGCTTCTTTTCCCTAACTTTAAATTTTTTAGCAATCAGAGAGTAAACATTTCAAGGAAAAGTGGAAGCTTCAGTTAAAAAGACACAAACAGTGAATGATGAATGTTGTGTTTATGTGGACGTGGTAATATTTGGATGTAAAACAACTGTTATTATTTACTTGGTTTTCTGTTTATTCGTGGTTTAAACTGTGTTGATGGCAGACGGCTTGTTGAGTGTTTATGCATCTTTTTTTTGACCTGCTTCTCTTTCTGCAGGTGAGGGTGATTGAAGCGAGTAGACTGGCTGCAACCGTGTCAAACATAGATAAAGACGTGTCTGTAGTGCCACGTGGTGCATTCATCAAGAGTCCCAATGGCAAAGTGCAGACGAACCGAAGCTTTGGAGGTATACTAACAGCCAAACTCTTAGCTGCTTATAAGTGTTTGTATATGCTTCTTACCGGAAATCAGACACAGCTGTGTGAGTCTAAAACTAAAGTTTGGACTCATTGTATGTTCCATTTTCTGGTACAAATGTCAGCTCCTATTTCAGTTCTCTGAAACGGAAAAGTCTTTAGTTTATAGAACATTTACATTCATACGTCTTGTTGTCTTGAGTTCTGTATACATCATTTGTCCTGACCCGCCTTCAAAAAACCTCTAAAATGAAGCAGACAAATTTATTTCTATTCTTAAAACTTATTTTGCATGAAGAAACAACCTCATCTTTATCACAAACTCTATTCGGTCAATGTTTAATCAGTTGGCAACCTTCATTTTTGACTGAAGCAATGGTATATTTTCTTATACAGTGTACAAAGTTTTAGCAAGTAAGAATTTATGAAAGTTAAAGCAGCAGTTTCTTATTGTGTGTGTGTGTGTGTGTGTGTTTGCTAGTAGTTTTTGTGGTATAAAAATGCTTTTATAGCTGGAGGATCAACCTTAACCTGTAGGGCAAATGTTGTGCCCTAAATGTGTACAGCTTTTATGAAAATATGAAGATAGAAAATGGTTAATTTTTTCAAATTTTGGGATAATTTGTGAAAATTTGAAGATGAAAAAACATTGTTTTATTATTATTTTTTGCTGTTAAAATGGTGCACATTTTTGACCCATAAGTCAACAGGAGGGTTAATAGTGCTATTAAGATGCAATTTTGTCAATTTGTTTAGAAGCGGGGGTAAAATCCTTATGATACAATCTGATATTGAGTCTCTTAACCAGCATTGTGATATTTGCAAATACCTCCTAAACAGTTCTACATTATGATGATTACTATTACATTAGTTCCAGTGGTGTATATTGATTAAAATATATAACAATTACATTTAATTGAAATCTAAAATTTGCACATCCTATATTGCAAATGGGATATCCAAAACACAATAAATATCAGAAAACAATAATAAATTTAGTGTACAAATCACCATTGGGAAACAACAAATATAAGGTACTCTAGTACTTTAGAGAAAGTAAGATCTTACACAACACAAGAAAAAATAGTAGTGGTGTACATGGAATAAAAACACATGGTCAAAAGAGATTTAAATGCATGTGAATACGAGAAGGAAAAGTGTTTGAATCACTTAAAATGCATAATATTGAAGCTATACATCAGTTCATGCAGTTTTGCTTTTGTGTTTATCTGAATGATCCGTTGCCAGATCAATTGTACATTTTACACACATGATTACAGGCCTTTATCCCACTGAGGCTGCAAAACTGCGCAACTACCTGCACTTCCGTGAGCCAGTTAACCTGAAGAACAAATCCATCTTGGAAATGTCTGAACTCAATCCTGCTCTTGACTTCCTAGATCCTTTGAGTGAAGACATTCTCAAAGGTAATTAAAAGAAACAATCTTTCATTACCTTTTCATCTGATGATTTATTCTTGATGCGGTTTTATTTCCAGCCACAATATTGTTTCTGAAGTTTCTGTGGGAGTCTCCGGCTCTTGAGCCTTGTAATGAAACGTCTGCACTGAAGCCTCTTTTGCTTTAGACTTTACAGTATAATTCAAAGGTAAACAACACCTGTTAACGCCACCGTACTTCCCAAAAATTGATGCTGACATGCAAATTGCATTTAGGAAGTCTTAATAGGGGTGAGAAACATGAGGAGGGTGTAAAAATCCTTCTGCAAGTCATCCCATGATCCCTGTAGCTGGATTTCCCTGGGTTAATGACAGATATGATTTGGCAGCTGCCTAAGGCCGAGCGAAAGCCAAACAGACATCTGGGGTGTTGTTCTGCAAACTATGAACCCATTGTTCTCCTTTCTTTCTGGGAAGAAGCGTTTGAGGGATTGCCATTTTCTAAATCAAAGATAAATCTCCCCCTCGTATATCTTGGTGTGTCTTCCTGCCATGTTTGTCATTTGGGAGTGAACTAACAAAACAGTCAGAAAACTATTCATCTGTTGTTGTTCTCTGCAAATTCAAGTCAGAAATAATCTTGCTAAAAGGTATTTGTCCGGCGTGCTTCATCAAGTTTTGCCCATGGCTTGCCTACAGGCCAGACTACCACTGATTGTTTTACATCGAGTTCCTCGAGGAATATCTGGTTCTGCTGATCCTGAATCTTAACCAGATGGAATTTGGTTTGTTTAACATACCTGCCAAATCACTGGAGCATCACGTTAAGCCTAGAAAAACTTGACTTTGGCAATTATGCAATCAATGCACAATTAATAATGACCCCCACTAAATGCAACCTCAAGTAAGTTGATGTTGAAATGTGTGATCATCCATTAGAACCTACATCAAATCATAGGATAAAGGAGCATTTTCTCACTGGGAATATTGTTATCTGACTCCGATTTAAAAGGCAAATGCCGCTTTGTTGTTTCTCAGCAGTCACCCAACTGGAGACATGCCCAGACTTAAAGTGTGTTAGAAACATCTCAGCTGTTTCATTAAAGGAGGTGATCTGTCCTTTATTTCCCTCTCTGAGGGATGGCCTCTTACCTCAGGCAATACCCAGTTAGACTAAGTTGATTTGTCTGGTCTCTTGAAAGCGAGAAAGTAGAGCAGGTCTCAGACAGAGGGCATTTACCCACCCTGCGTAACAGTTTCCTCTTTTTCCACCTGACCAATCAGGTGGAAAAACCCAATCCCTTCTCAAGAAGTGCCAGAGGTGAACAGGTTCATCTGGACGCTTCAAATAGTGGGATACTGGGAAAGGGCGGTGGTATTTACCGTCACCCCCCCTTCTGCTTCACTCAGGTTTCCTTGAGTGTGACCTGGAAAAGAGGAAATGTAGGGAGATATCCAAAAAACTTGGAAAGTCTAAAATATTGTGTAACAGCATGACTTTTGAGCCAATGATGGATAGAAGGAAACCTGTTGATAGAAGAACCTTGTCTGATCTGTCAGACTAATCCAATATTGCATCTCTCAGATAAGAAAATTGAATTAATATACTTCAGTTAAATGTGGCAGTCATGCGTTTTGATGAGCACTTCTTCATAGAACTGCTGCTTGTTAAATATTTGAACTCATAATAAATCAAAGAGCCACAATTTATTTTGTAGACTTTCTAGTGTTTTAGGTTAAATGCTTTTAGTAGTTAATGTTCAGTGCTACAATTCAAACACAGATTCACTGGCATGGTGCATTGCGGTACTGGGTGCAAGCCAGTGTCGGCAGCTGGATGCAGGGGCCACCCAGATAGAAAGACCCCAAAATGCCTCTTCTTTATACACCGCTGTGATAATAGTAATCCAAAACTGAGCCAACTCTCTGTCACAGGACTCTCCAGATTTTACTCTGTGTCTGTCACACACTATCACAGTCTGGAGTTTGTCAAAGATTTAATGGTTGAAATTTCAGGTTCAGTTTATTTAAAGTGCTTTTTGCTCTCACTTTGATCTTGGCCAGTAGGATAATTCTAGTCTTCTTTTCTAGTCACTTTAGCGTACCGTGTGTTCTTCCTACAGGGTCATGGAGCCTGCAGCTTGATCGAGGCGGGACTGTGTGTGTGTTACGAAGTTTACTATGGCTGGGTCTCTCCTTCTTCCATGTTCCCCAGACTCCTCAACATGGGTACTTATATATGGGAGATGGATTAATGAACCTTGACCTGCCCTTCATGTTATAGCAGCCAAAAGGATTTCAGCAACACAATCTCCATCCAGTGTTGGTGCCACATTTAGTAGAAACCAAAAGCATCAACCTTCCCAAATGTTAATGCGACCTGGCTTACTTTCACTGTAATTGACTTTAATGTTATTTTATTCTAGGAAAACATAAACATTTCAAAACCTGATGTACCCTGCTGTCTCCTGGCACTAACACATGCACATTCAGAAACAGCTGCTATTGAGGTAAACAACCATTTTATTTGCACAACTGCATTTACAATATTATCACACAGTGGAAATGCATGCCAAATAAGACGGTGAACATGTACGTCTAGAGGGCATCACGGTAATCTCTTCATTTATTCTCTTGATTTTTCACACTGGGTTATCTTTGAACAATCGTTTTGTGATGGAACAATATGAAAAGGTGCAAATCCTCTGTCACGGATCCTCTGTAACATTAATTAACCATTGTTTTGACTGAGTAAACAGCCCTGTCCATCAGTGCTTTATGTACAAGGGTTTGGGGATGTATCTGACATTGTTTTTCAGGGCAGGATGTCCAACAACCATTCTATTCTTACACCACTTAAGCCCTGTCCAGTAGATAGGCTTCACAGAACTCACAGAGTACCGCGTCAGATACCTGCAACAGACCGTCAGAGAGAGTGTGATTAAGTAAAAAAAAAAATAGCATATAAAAATATGCATCATCAAACACATGATGGTAATATTTGATTTCTGGGATTAAATGGCAAGATTTAGTGTTGTAGAGGTGTTCTTACCGGTTGAGAGGTGGATGTGGTTTGGGTTTTGGAACATGGCCTTCAGGTAAGCGGGGCCTGTGATCTGGTAGGAGACCTGAAAATTAATAAGAAAGAATTGATCAACTTTAATATTTAAGCTTTCCTCTTGCTCAGAAATAAAAAGATGACGAAGGTTGTGTTACTGTTTGTGCATGGAGGGGAACCCATAGAGATAACAAAATATTCAGCTGTTCCATATTTGGGCTTAAATTGTTTATATTAAGATTTTAATTATATGGCAATTCTGCATATATCAGTGTGTAAATGGGTGCATAACACTTAACATTAATATCTAACTTTAATATTATATGTACTTTGGTGGTTTAAACTTTTGAAATTGGCTTAGGTTATAAGGGCTTGCTTTATTTTTTCTTAGGGTGCATTTAAATGCGGTAAAAAAAACAAATAAAACAATGAACTGAAAGAAAACAGACAACATTGTGAAATTGATCAATGAAAATAAATAAAGCTAAATAAATGAACAGCTAAAACACAACTTTTTTTTTTTATTATTCAAAATGTTGTTGTGTAGACAACTTCCAGGCTAGTGTTCCATTACACTTTCTCAGATTTACTCCATTTTAAACCTATATTTCATACATTCCCTTAAGTCAATATGTGAATAAGCAGCATTCATTATATGTATACAAAAAAAGTGCAAACTGGCTGTACACATTCATAAACAACATAAGAATCACTACAGGATGACAGTGCTGTAGAAATGATAATGTAGAAAGTTACCTGCACGATGGGCCATTTGTACACAAATTGCTATTTTGTTATGTTCCTGAGCACAGAGACCTGTAATGCGCCGAGGGAGTAATCCTCCATCTGAGCGAATGAACTGACTGAGTAACAGCACATCCTGCATCACATTTAGAGTGAGAGAGAAGTTTTTGAGATTCGAAACATTGTTAAAACTAAGAATCGTCAGAAGTGTGAGCACTTACAGTGTAGTTGTACTTGTTCTGTAGGTTCCATCGGTAGATAGGACAGGAGGCCGCGGGGTTAGGAGGCTGCGGTTGCTCAGTTTTAGTCTCTATGACACCCTCAATCTGATAAAATTGGGAAAATAAGCATTAATATGGAGTACAAAAAGCGGAGGTTGAACTAATAATTGCAAGTGCAATTCAAAGGATGATACAATACTAGTATAACAATAATGTTTTATTCTGGTGGATCCAGAACTGACTGTACTTGCAGTTAGAATATTGATTAACATATTATGTGATCACACATGGTTCTAAAATGCCTCTGTGAATCAGGAATGTGCTACTTACAATGGTTGTTTTGCCTTCCTTCTTCTCTGCCACTGTAAAACACACAAATATGCACAAGAATTAATGACATCCCCACATGCAGAAATACAAATATAGTTAATCTTTAGAAATCTATAGTGCGTTCTTGGTATAAAACAATGATATAAAACAATGATCTGTTATTTATATATATATATATATATATATATATATATTGTATAATATATACTATAAAACATATATAATATTAATTTATTATATAATACAATATTATATACAGTACTGTGATGTATATAATCCACTTGACGTTATAACATGTCTTCTCAAATGATTAGTGAAATTATAGCTTAATAGAATTAAATGTCCCAAATATCAATATTACAAAATTAAATGCGTTGAAAATCTAAGAATACAATACATAATATTGTATCTCATTAAGAGCGGAGACATGAAGACGACATAATGTGCAGTGCAGACTTCCGAAATCAAACTCCAGTAACGTTAAACTCACCATATCTAAGACCGCGACACGGCGTAATCCCCAAAAACGAATGCTGTGTAAAACCCGGTATTCTCTGAAATAAACTCGTGCTTTTATTGAGAGTGTTATGAGCGGATCTCACTGCTGTCCTTGCAGACTGCAAAACACAGCGCGCCGCCATGCTTTCTTTGACATTCACTTCCTGATTACGTACCTCCGCCTCCTTGTGGAAGCTACGCGCTCGTGCCCGTTTTGGCGGTCAATGCGAATTCGTCACCTGAGGAAAAATTCCAGGCGGTCCATGAAGCTAGAGCAAACTGAAATAAATGTTTTTTCATGAAGTAAACGACGACAAAATCCTGCAAAATTGCACCTTTTTGTCAAGTTACAGTAAGAGTGACGGTATAAGCACATTTCCATTATGTAAACAATACTTTTCGTCAAATTAGTTTACAAATAACGACCGAGCTCTGAGGTTATGAGGTAAAAAGCGCCAGAAACTGTAAGGAATTACTAAATTATATTACATATGATTTTAATTTACACGTAATATTTATTGCAGTGGGTCCTAATGTGATTGACAAGCTGCACCTTCTGGAAAAATCGTGTAGACTAGAGATTTCATTGACAGGTGAGTCAGAAAAGGTAAGTAATAGTATGCTGTATTTATAAGTGTGACAGGATATATTTAGCAATAAATAGATTGTATATTGGCCTAGGTTTTTTGCTTTTTACAAGCATATAAATGTAGTTGAGGTGAAACTCCTCGAGTGTCTGTCAATATATAAAACTGGGTTTATTTTGTAAGTGTGACATTCATTGAAAAGTAGATTAAACATTAACCTAGTTTGTGACTCCAGGTAAAATTATATTGTAAAAGTTCATACAGTCAGATAGAGTAGATGTTTACTTTAATTTCCAGCTCAACATGAAGCAAGATAATATAAAGAAACAATAAGGTACAAAAAGCGAAGAATGCAGCCATTTTGTTAGACTGCACAAGGTGTCTTACCATAGAATTGTTAAACTGTGTGCACTTGGATGTACAAATAGATGTATGTTTTTAAACTAAGTGTATAATCTTTTTTTATATTTATAATTTCTGACAACATATATGATTGATTTAACAAGGTGTGAGCTGAAGGATTTAAGTATCCAAGAATTTTGTCATGAGGCTTAAAGAAAGCAGGCCTTATAATTTAATATATGAAAGCAAAAATATCGATTTTATTCAGTCTTGACTTTTTTATTACAGATTCAAATACTGTTTTTTTTATTTTTATTCAAAGCATATTTTACCCAGAAATGAAGATTCAGTCATTTACTAAATATTAATATATTTACATAATATTATGGAAGTCAATAGTTGCAGGTTTTTGGCATCTTTCAGTATCTTCTTTAGTATTCAACTAATAAAGAATAAAGAAGGTTAAAAGCCTATTGAGGGTTAGTAAATAGTGAGTAAATTTTTTTATTTTTTAGTCAAACTGTCACTTTAATCTAGAAAGGAGAAAGAAGAAAAGACCAAATGAACCAGGTGTTTGTTTATTTGCTTCATCACAAACTATTGGCAATGAAATTCAAGGCAACCACTGCACGGCAATATTAGCTAGCTTGAGCAATTGTTAATTTATAGTTAGATTAATTAAAATAATTAGATAATAAAAAAATAATAATGGTTTGACATTATGCTCTCATTCTCTGCCAGTAAGTGGGGCTTATTATGACCAGTTATCCACTTAAGTCGTGACTGAGCCGCTACTCAATTGAATTAAGAAAATATTCATTTAGGACCACTTTTTAGTCATATCACATATTGAATTAAATTTTATATAAAATCATGGTGTTTACATCAGTCTCTTGCTGCATCTCAGACACCAATATTTTAACAATATATATATTAACATATATATATATATATATATATATATATATATATATATATATATCTCCCTATACAGTTTAATATAGCGCTTGAACCCTGAAGCCGATTCGTGTGACGTCACACTTAACAAGCAGATTATCCTATCATGAACAGTGAACTGCTCTGCAAGAGCCTATTGATGTTTTAAAGGCACCCACATAATCTACAGATAAAAATCAAGTGAAGCACAAGTATATTGGGTAAGATTTTATTTTGATGGTCCCTATTGCACATTTTGTTGACCAAAAGTTTAATTCCAACTATTAACAACAATTAATTCTCATTTGAGTATTATTATGTCTGCTTAATATCTGTTGATACAGCTCCTTCAACAGACACTTTGCAAGTACATGTCAACTTACACTAACCCTAACCTCAACCTAACAGTCTACTTATATTCTAATGATAATTAGTTGGCATGTAGAAGTAATGTAGCTTAAATTTAACAAAATGCGTTAAAAGGGACCATCAAGATAAAGTGATAGCATATATTGAATTATAATATTATCATGCTTCTCTCACAGTACTAATTTTATTACTCATAATGTAATTTCTTGACCCTTAATTTAGAACAGCCAGCAATTCTATTCATTTTAAGAGCTGCTGCAGTCAAATGAAGAAAAAAACAGAAGCTCTCAGTGCAAAGTGTAGAGCATAAGTTGGACATTTCAGTTTTTGTGCAATAGAACAGGACTTTAAATGTTATTGATGAACTTGTAATGAATAAAGGGTGCTATACATTGTTCTACTTTCCCTTGATAAGATTTTTTTCCCCCTTAATAAAAATGGTGGTCCATCAATTCTTTCAAAATCATCATAAACGAGTGCGCATCTTCCATAAACTTTTACAGATTTTTACAGACGTATAGCTGTGATACTCTTTAGTACTAGACTAATACTGGAAACAATTTCTCTGAATGTTTATTAAATAAATCTTTATATATGAATCAAAAATCATATTTAGTTGAATCTGACAGAGCAGAAAGGTAGGTTTCAGGTTACAGTTTTTGTTATGAGCCAAGACTTCACTGTGAATTTATGGGAACTGTGGTCTGGAAATGCTTTTCTTCCAGATGTTTCCTTATTTTCACAGTGTGTAAAATTCATTGATTTGTGTACTTAGAGAGGGAAATAATCAAATATATCTACAGTGTCTTTATGGGAAACGACACTGTAAATAATATAATGACATGAGTTGATTTGAGACATCTTTTAGACATTAATTCTAACGAATCCTAATGTGGTGTTAAGTTTCAAATACTCTAAAACAGTAAAACAATGATATAGACAGCTGTGAAAATTGCCAGCTGCCTTATAGAAGTAAAAAAATGTTTTCTCTTACATTGTGTGAGATGCAGGTGTTTTGCCTTGGCTTTTTTTTTATTATTGTGGTATTAGATTCATTGTGGACCCCCTATGTCCCTGATCTAAACAAATATGCCAATTAGAAACACATGAACATCTAGTCATCATATTGGATCATAGTGATAAAATGGATCATATATTTGGTCGACTTTGAGTACTCTCTTAAGTAAAGACCTTTTTTTATGAGTTCGTAAAGTTACATGAAAGACTTCCCATTCATCTCTTCTCATTTTATAAATGCCCAACCACCTTATTCACAGTCCTTGGCAAATATCTCAATAGTCCTGATGGATATGGATGTTAACATGGTTGTCTCTTTTGTGAGCAACCACATAAATTCACACGAATAGTTATTGGCCTTTACACTGGCGCCCCTTGCATCTGGTGGGCCTTTTGAATTACTGACAGCTTCGCTAAAATTATTGGTGCGTTGAATAACAGGCTCCTCTTGTACAGTACTTTTACACAAAACAGTCAATCAAAGGGCTCTTACATTGTGGTTAAAGCCCTCTGATTGTTATTATGTCCGTCTTTCTTGATTTACAGATGTAAGTGGTGTAGATTATTCCTAATAGAGGGTCTAGATGTCTTAAAAATAGAGGAAAGAGATTTCAGGCAGAGACGTACTACTTCATGGCATAATATTTTGGGAAAAGAAGAACGGTGGGAAATCTGTTACGTGAATCGCAAACGTTGTTTCAATTAAAATAACTTTTTGAAAACCACTTCAGACTTGTGACTGAAAATTGAAGATATTGTTTGTCTTTTAATAATGCTTAGTGTCATTTTTTGGCACTCATGAGCTTGTGTTGAGTCCTGAGAATATAAGTGTGCCTGTAACAGTAATGTAATCTGTATCAGCACATCTGTTCATCTTGGATTTGACCCAGAATTCAAAAGTAGTAGTAGTATTTTGGGATTCAGAAAGTGATAGGGTTTTCTGATCTCTTTTTTTGCATTTTGTGTGTGCACATGTTAGATGTGCTCTACAAAGCAAGCATTGTTTCTCCTAAATCGTTCCTTTTTATCAGCACTTCAGTGGTCACATTATTGTACAATAGTCCTGTACAAAAATGGCATTTAAAGTTTCTGGCCACCCTCTCATGGGCTTTTATATTCAAATAGAAAGTGGAACTCCCTAAATACCAGCTGAGCTAAGGATGGACTGACAGGGAGTAAATCAGATCAGTTGCAGAAGATGAAAAGAGTTTTTCTGACATCCCCACAGACAGAGATGTGGGACAATGGCTCCATGTTGTTTCAGTGTCACATTGAGAAGTTATGGGTGTGCAAAGGAGGTTAGCACTACAGGAACATGTAGGGGGTGATGAGCATGACTGCAGGAAGAGCCATGCAGAGGTCACAGACAATATAAGAGTTTTGATTTAGACTAACTTTGCATGTGGAATTAGAGCACCGGTTAGAAGGAAATCATCCTTTTCCTGTCTTGTGTACAAATCGTCCACTGAAAGGGTAGTCTTATAAAGCATTTGGATTGATCATTTTATTGTCTCTTTTTTGTGAAATGAGATGTCAGTTTGAGTTTGAATGGAATTTAATAAAAAATGTCAGTGCACATTGCATAATTGTTCTCATAGGCTTACTGTTTGACTTGTTATTTCCCAGATTGGCCAAGTTGAAAAGCCCCTTTGATTCAATTAGCGGTTTTGCTGCCTGAATAACTTCACTGCAAAGCTGCTGTCACATGAGTCAATTACGAAATTTGAAAACAGACCATCATTAGTTTCATTTAACCTTAATTAGTTGGAAACTGGACCTAAGAGCTATGCAAACACACACACACACACACACACACACACACACACACACACACACACACACACACACACACACTGTGGCTACGCTAATACACACTTGAAATGCACATGAACATGTAAACGAGCCCTCGTTACATTCAGCATTACTACACAAACTCAAGCAGTATCTCATCACAGACCTCATTCATCAGGAAAAAAGCCTTTTCAGACACTTCCCTGCTTGTCTGAATCCAGATGGAGTGATACATGAATGATGGCATTCATAATATCCACAATGTGTATTCACGGCCCCCTGTCCGATCAGAAATCTGGGATATATCGCACTGCCAGCAACGTGAAATTTCACCCATCCGCACAGCAACAAATGTCTCTCTTTCATCCTTTCTCTGCCTCCGTTCCTCACACCCTCCCTCCCTGCCCTTGCTCTCCTTCTCTCTCTCTCTTTTTCTCATTCCCTTTCTTCTCTGCTCCCACACTGAAGCCAGGCGGCTAGAGAGGCTCTGGGTGTACGTGCAGAGTGGCAGAGGCTCTACTCAAAGACTCAATGCGCTTTTTGGAAAAGCCTCAGGAGATTCAGACCTCTCCATGTCCCCGTTCTTTCTCTTTCTACCCAGACTCTTCACATCCGCCAGCTTCTATCCTCATGTGCCCTTTTCATTCTCTTACTTCCTCTCTCTTTCTCCTTTCTGTCTATTTCTATCCTCACCTTTATCTGGTTTGGGCAAATATATGCATACGATTCAGCCCCATTATCGTTAATGTCATGCAAGATGCATCCCAGACAACACAATGACCGATAGACTCCTGAGAGCAAAAAAAGGAAACATTCAGCTTTTTTCTTTGTCTGTTCAATCGAGTGCAGTGTTTGTTTTCTGTTAAACTCTGCATGCATTTTGTGTCTTTGACCCCACTTTTGTTTTTTAGTAAATACTATGATATATTAGTCCATAACTCAGGGACTCCGGGCCATTTAGCTTTTTTTTTTTTTGCCTAGAAACACCCAGTTGTTATTTTTCATTATACTTAGGGGTTGGGTAAATGTGTAATTGATATGTCACTAATAGAGTATGAACAATAACAAGTGGTTGCTGGTTCAAATGCCACAGCAGTCTCCCAGACAACACCAAAGGAGTTAGTGGTAAACGTGCACAGATATAGTAATTAGACTTTTTCTTTTCAGTCATTTGAAGTAGGCTGGCAGTATTTTTTTTAGACATGACTCAGACTGGAAGAAAAAAAGAAAACCACAAATCAGAAATTATATACTAGATACATTATCTACATTTACACAAAAGTGTCCATCAGTACAGTACAGTAGTTGCTTGGTAGTACATTGAAACAAAGTAGCTGCATCATAGTTGCCTTGTAAAAAACTTGACCGGTAAAACATGTGCATGCAGCTAATCAGACCAGAACTTGATAGATTAAGAAAGAGCTTGCCATTTTACTGTGTAATATGCACCAGATGGGTAATGAACTGTGGCTGGATGCCATTCTGTCAAATAATTTATTTGAGAGTAATTCATATTTTCAATAGTTATCCCGACACAGAGGTGTAGCATAGAGTTTCTCTGTCCTGTTATACTTTTTTTTCACAATGGAAATTCAGCCTGTTTAAAATATATTGTTAAAATATTATGGTGGTTAGTGTTTGTTTGAGTTGTGATCTGTCTTACACCCCCTATGACAAATGCACCTTTCAGATGCAGCTATTGTAAAGATGACGTCATTGTCCTTCATTTACAATCACTATCAGTCTTATTCTCCTGTTGAATTATTTACATGACCATTTGCTTGTTATTGTCCACCCAAATGGTCGCTGGGTAGCTGTCAGCAATATAAATGCACAGCATGCCAGAAAAGTTTTAGTTTTAATTTGCACAGGTATGTTTTGGCAATAACCAAAAATACATTGTATGCATCAAAAACGATGTTTTTCTTTTATGCCATAATATAAATGAAAAATGAAGTAAAAATGTATTAAGATGATATTTTGTAACTTTCCTACTGTATATATATCAAAACTAAATATTTGTGAAGTAATTTGCTTTGCCATGCACTTCATATTGGACAACTTAAAAGCAATTTTTCTTAGTATTTCGATATATTTTGAACACCCATATTCCAGATTTTCAAATAGTTGTATCTTGACCAAATATTGTCCTATCCTAACAAAACATACACCAACTAAAATCTAATTTATTCAAATTTTGGGAGGTTATTTATCTTAGTTAAAAATGACTAGTGACACTTATGACTAGTTTTGTGGTCCAGGGTGACATTTTGCATCACTAAATATATTTACATTAGATAACAAAATATTACACCAAGTGGCATCTGCGAACAGCATCATTTTTTAAAATTTTCACTTCAACACTTTTTACTTAAACTCTTATGGTTATAGCCTGCATTATTCCTAACTCTCTATGGAAACCTTAGGTCTTTTTACCTGTTACTGTTACTTAAACTGTCCAATAGGGGGTAGTATAATTGTTGGAGATAAAGCTTGTGCTAAATATTACATTGTGGTCATCTTTTCACTATATGGTGGTCTATGTGAATAGGGAGAAGATAGGAGGCAATAGGGCAAATACACACAAAAATATATATTTCAAATATTTCCCAAATTATGTTTAACAGAGTAAGGGATTTTTCACATATTTCAGCTATAGAGTAAAAGCTGTTTTTAAATTTTCTAAAAAACATTTTATAGTCAATGTTATTAGCCCCCTTAAGCAATATATTTTTTTGATTGTCTACAGAACAAACCACTGTTATACAGACTTTCCTAATAAGTTAAGTTTAAATTTAACTTTAAGTTAAATACCAGTATCTTAAAAAATATTTAGTAAAATATAATGTACTGTCATCATGGCAAAGATAAAGGAAATCAGTTATTAGAAATTAGTTATTAAAACTATTATGTTTAGATATATGTTGGAAAAAAACTTCTTTCCGTTAAACAGAAATTGGGGAAAAAATATACATGGGGGCTAATAATTCTGACTTCAATTGTATAACTTTAATATACAGTAATAATCTTTTTACAATATTTTCAAATTAACCCAACATACCTTTTTCATTTAAAAGTACTCAGATTATATGCTCTTTTAAAACTAAGTACCTTGCCTGTCTTCTACAAGGGGAGTTAGTGATGTTAGCCTGGAAAGTATGTGCTAAGATAAGAAATGTTCATGTCGACAGACTCATATGTTTAAAAAAATGAAATGGAAGACTTTATTAATGCATCGTTGTTTTTGTTATCAAACTGACCTTTATTAGCCCCCAATTTATCATTCTAAAGTCAACACAATGGAAAAAAACTCTTAGAAACAGTCCACAGTTTGTAAGTCTGAAGGACACTTCATTCACATACTTACAGTGCATTGTGTGTGTCTAAGGTGGAATTTTGTGAAAAACTCCTATGCCCTGTTCACCTCTCAGTTGGGGGTCGTTCACTGACAAAGACTTGAGACTCCTCCAGCCTCCCTGCAAGTGTAGAGAGGAAAAGCAGGTAGTCAAGAGCTTCTTTAGTCTGAAGTATATGCCTAATTAGAAGACACAGTCTTACGAAACATGAGAAAAAACAAGGAATTAAGTTACAAAAGTCAGAAGCCAGATCCCATCATCTGAATGCGCATTTGCAGAAACAAATGACAGCAAATTCTATGTAGGATATTCTTCACTTTTGTTTAGAAAGACTGTAAAACATTTTATAGTTTTATATTTTTGAGAAACAATTTAACATGTTGTCCACGCCTGTTTAAAATAATTTATAATACTAGGAAATGACCCAAATGATGAGCTAGAAGAACGTAGTTAAGTCCTCACAGTAAAAAATGGCACTTTTGAATGGCAGTGATTGATTTCTTAAGTTTCCTTTTGAATATCATCTAATTTGTTTAAATTTGTAACATCCTGTTGTTGTTGACATGTTCATTTGTCTGGGTTTGTATCAACAGAACTAACTGCATTCATATTGATCCTTAATATTATGTTACAGTGTGATGTACTGAAGTTATTGTTGAGACTAACTTCAGCAGACTAAGGAGAATTGTCAGAAAAAAAGAATGTTTATGTTTACTTCTCTGTTTATGGAATGTACATTCAAAAGGTATGTTTTAAGATACCCTGTGCAGGAGTCTTAGTATGCCACCTGTTTAGAGTTTTCTTTTCAGTCATTGTGCAATTCTCTCTTTTTTATTTTATTTTTTTACTGCTCCTTTTGCTCAAAACAGGATTTTTTACTTACATCATCTGTTTCATTTAACTTTTGCCAGGCTCCTGTGGATTCTATGGGAAGGTATTTGCCTCACATTGTGTATTTTCAGAGTTAACCTCATGCTTTAAAACTTCATTTTTGCTTTGATTAAAAATGTTTTTGTCAATGTTTAGTTTGAAACACTGATGGTAGACTGGCATTGACATGAACCCTACTGTGTTTGGTCTTTGGGGTTTGTTTAGCTGCTTTTGAGGAAGAGGCACAAGTGTTTGGTTTTTCCTCTCTTGCGTATTGCCTCCTAAGGATTTCTATCCATCCAAGCAAAGCCCAGTTGAAGCAGAACATTTTCAAAAAGGACTGGATGTTGCCAAGCGGGTTGGTCTCATGCTGTTTGAAGAATCTCCATTATGTTTTCTTATTCGCTTTGGCAAGTGGAAACTAACGCTCCTGGTTTGCATCACTCCCTGGAGAATGACTATTCTTTATTTTATGTTATGCTGCACTTATTGTCCAGTCAGCTGGAAGTAATAATAATTTAAATCTGTTTGTTTTGGACAAAGATCAGTAGTGAGTATTTGTTTTTTAACAGAACCTAGATTCTCATTTGAGCAGAAAAAGCCAGACCTACTGAAATGCATGAAGTAATGTGTCAATATTGTGATTGATAAACCTGCTGCAGTTGTCCCCATGAACTAAGGAAATGGATAATATTGAGGGGTTTCTACAGCAAATCAGTTCTTGCCAGTGGTTAGTGGGAGAGCAGATGTTAGACCTCAACATGTTTGATGCAAATCTGATAAATTAACTTGTGACATAGATTGCAAGATTCATTATACAAATTGTATAATGGCTTTGGGCTGGATTCTGGTCGACTGATTATGTTATGAGCTTAGAACACCTACCCTCTTTAGAAATCTTCTGTTTTCCTGTTTATGTAAATGTTAAAGGTGCTGTATGTAAGTTTTTGACTTTTCTAAAGCATAAAAATACCATAATGTTTGTGCAGATATTTAAGAAACATCTTAAGTGAGCATACTTGTTTAACTGAAAAACAATGCTGAAGTCAGATATTCTGCTTTGAAAACGTTTTTTTCCGTGCCGGAACGCTGTCATTGTTTAGGTAAAGTTAACCTGCACAATGCCAGTTTAGCCAATTATAATTCAGCACCCCGGGTTGCCTTGTTGAAAAACAGTGTATTTCATTCATTCATTTAGAAAGGCTCTGATAGCTTGTGTCCATGACGGAAATAGACAGTATCAGACGTCGAAATGAGACAGATTTAGGTCCACATGAGGTTAGTAATTAGCAAATTATATAAATATTATGAGGGTAAACATTAGGTGAGCAGGTTACATTGTAACCGCGTGTCCTAATAACACGCTTTGTGACGAGATACGCAGTGATGAGCACTTTGGCTGTTTGCACCAGAAGAAACACAACAGAAATTTAAATACAGCCATTCAGTAGCACAGAATATGCACTCACTCACGAAATGGTAAGGTTTATAATCTATTTAATACATGTTAACCCTCTTTAACATCATTAAATGTAGATGCTGAATCACTCATATGTGTTTAGTTCTTAAAGTTCAATTTCAAACGGTTTATTGTATTTTCAATATCTGAAGTGAACTATCTGCTGCTGCTTTCAGTATATGGAAATAAATATCATGTAAAATGGCATTTAAACTCACGTTGTTAGCATTTAGCACTGAATAAAGCCTACAAGGTTTACCTGAGGTAATCATTGTCATAGGTTTCTGTTGTTCAGCTGTGAGAAATAGAAGCCGTTTCTAATATATCAATTCTAGTTGATGGTTTTGACAAAAACTCCTTTTAATATGGAGAATATTCCCTCTATCGTGTGTCGTTGCTTTTATTTAGAACACAGTTTAAATCACTCGCTCCTGTACTCAATCTGGCAACCCCAAACTTGCATAACTGTTTTGATCTAGGAGTGCAATACCTAGTTCAACCACTGGGTGTCAAACTTATATACTGCACCTTTAAGATAAGCTGAATTTGATATTCAGTTGTTGTAATCATAACAAACATAGTTGGAGATAATGGTGATTAAGCTCTTGTAGGTGTGATTTCATTTGTTTAACCTTCTGATCTCAGTTCATAAGGGTAGACAACTTTTATTGTTTAGCTTAGCAGACTTTACTGTATTAAAATCATACTGTATATCTCTGTCCCAAAGTAACCCTACAATACCCCAGAATGTGATAAAATGCAGTTACAGGAAGAGACGAGAAGATCCAAATCAATACAAACTTTAAAGAATTTGTAGAAACCACAATTTTCATTCCCACCCTTGTCTGTCTCTTTTGGCGAAGAGGAAACAATTCACATCAAAGATATGAGTACAACATAGACCTCTTACACTCACATCTGCTTGAGCAACATGGGAGCAAGTCCCACAGTAGATAGGGAAATTATTATGGGTGTGAAAGACCTTAAATCTATGGTTTAGCATAACATAAAAACAACTTTACAGGAATCTCTGCGTGAGCAGTTGTTTGAACGTGGCTAGTGGACTTAATTAAAACTGACCTTGTGGTTTTCATGACAAGCCCTTAGCTCACCCCTGATGCTTGACCCTCAAGAGGACATCGATGAAAGGATGCTTGACACTAGGATAAGGTTGTGACTAAGAAGGGATAGATGTTATTGTTGCATTCGTTTCTGATTAGTGTTGTGTCCATTGTTTTTTGGTCTGACAGGAAGTGCTCTGAAGGAAAAATGTAGTTTGGAACTGTAAGGCAAGGCTCTTGACCTACTGTACCTTTGTAAGGACCAGTTTACTCTGAACCAAGCTAACCTGATTTAACTCTTCCCATTTTCTTAGAATTTAGGCCTGCAAAGACATAAGCCATTTTTCAATGTGCACTCTCGTGAGCTTTTTATTATCAGTACTTTATCAATATGCAAAGACTTAAGTTTTTATTGGACAGGTTTTGCTGCTTATTGCTTAACTTATTTTTTTTATGTTCAATCCACTTAAATTTGTAAAAACTAATAAGGTAACTAAATTCCTTCATGTTGTCTCTACACAAATCGATTATGTGGAACCCAGAATTTTTTACAGTGTATGGTCCTAACCATTGCATATTGCAATGTTAATTGCATATTGTTGGTTCCACAGAACTACGGTGAGAGACTGTTTGATTCAGTGTTCTCAGTAACCCATAAAAGACAAACCACCAGTTTCTACAACTACACTACACTGTCCAAAAGTCCAAGAGGGACTTTCTACATTCACATGAAGTCTCCTTGCCTCCCATAAGCCTGACAGGCTGTTGATTACTATATAGAACTCATATGCTAACTGGCTCCTCTACTGGGGTGAATATGGATATGATTAGGGGTAAGTGTGTTGAATAACCAGAAGCCTCAAGAGAGGTGGCTAATATAAAACAGACTTCTCTACAACACCAACAAATCATGAAGAGACCTGTCTGTGTGTTCGTGATACTGGACAAACATCTTTGAATAGTCAACTTAACTTGACCTGTAATTCTTAGGCCACATTGTCCATGCAATTAGAGGCTGTAGATGCCAATATTAGTAAGTGTGTGAACTAAGATACGTCCTGTGTGCTTTTGGGCTTGTTACCACTGTCATGACCATGGTCTTGGGAGATTTGAGAACTTGTGTTTGAGAGTTCTTTGGAAACTTTTTTTGTAAACTTACATGCTTGTTGCTGGTAGAGTTAAAGTCTCCAGATTCAGTCCATATATCCTAAATTATAGTAAATGAATGTTGATAAAGATTTGGTCATAATACAGATTAATCTTTTGGTTTATGTCTTTATATGTAGGATAAACCATACTTATCTTTATTATGGTGAACATAAAATACATTTGTTTGTATTTATCTAATAATCTACTAAAGATTCAGGTCTCCAAAGAATATGAAAAACACACCCATAGCACTGTATGTGTCTTCTCCTGCTGTCTTAATTAAAGCATAATGTTTCATAATGATACTTTTTCAGTGTAAACCTGTCAACCCCAAGAGAATCCATTTGAATCAACTGTTATTTTTGATTCATCACTGATGAACATGTAATCTGATACGAGTAACTCACTTGGCTTTATGCATATTAGATAAATTACAGATGCAAAAATGGCTAGCATCTTCGCCAGAATAGGTTTAAATGACTTGCCAATCACAGAACGTCAACTTTGTCAGATGATATTTATTCAGTACTGTATAATTGTTTTAATTAACCACAAGATTTTTAACAGGGACTGTATTCTTTTGTGGTTTCCCGGCTTTCAAGGTTACAACCCTGTCTCCAGTATATATCATTAGATGCTGAATGTTCAACCTCTAGGGAACATTTTATCTATAGATTATTTTGCCATTCTCAACTTACCTTGTGCATAGGAAAAAGCTGAACCTTCCATGTCTGGAGTGACCCCAAGTCTAGTTCGTTTCATACAGTATGTTTCAACATGCTTGTAATGTCTTGTTTAGGAAGTGGGCTCAGTTTTTTTGTTGGATTGTGTGCACTGCTGGGTCTGGAGAACGAGGCCTCTGTTCTCTCAGGTCTTCCCTTTAGGAATGTCTGGCTAGAGGCTCTGTGAAGGCCTGTAATCCTAGTATCCTGGCAGTGGAACGCAGTGGACTGTTCCAGATATTACTAAGAAGCTTAAAAAAAACAGACTGGAAATTCAATTACCTATTTCTTCAGAGCACTCTGGTGATCACGTGAAAAGAAGTCACTCTGAGTAATATCTTATTCTGTTCCATTATCATGAATAACAGACTCTCCTGGGTTAGCTTCCCCAAGTATCCTTGGAGTTTCCTTCCTCTCTACATCCATTTACAGCATATAGCCTATTTTTTTTACTTAAGAGAGCGGAAGATTTCAAGGATATTGTTCCCATGCAATCCCCGTTAAGCCATTCTTCATTTAACGTTTTTGTATATAAAATATGCATCTGTTTGTCCTGATAGATGTCTGCATGTCTGCAAAAAAATCATGATTTGTTTTTAGAAATTTCTTGCTTGATCCCTCAGGCTTTCTTGAACATAAAACAAACTAAAGGCAATGGAATTCTAAGTGGCTGAAGTACTGCTATATGTTTTAAGCAGTAGGAAACAGAACAACGTTCTATTATTTCACTTGCAGGCAGGATGACCATTTTAGACCAGACCATTTTATCAGCTTGTCTCTCCTTTTGACTTGTGTCGCTTTGGGACAGGCAGTCTGTGAGAGACTTACAAAGCAAAAACGTTAGGTCAACCAGTCTTTCTACAGTTGTTTTTCTTCTATCCTGATCCCTTTAGCAAAAGGGAAAAGAGGTTATTTTGAATCTGATAATGTTTAGGAGGATTGACAGTGACAGGTTTTAGTAAAATTCCCTTCAGTATTTCATCACCTGAGGAAAGTATGCCTTAAAAGTGTAATAAAATAGCAATCACAGATACAGCTCACAGAAAACTGATTGCATGAAAAGACACATGATTTTTGGTTGCAGTGTTGTTTTGATATCTTTTCGGTTGGCATATTGGCATACTCCAAAAAAAAATTGTCTATAATCCAAAAATCTGAAAACTTGACACCATTGCTTTTTTGTTGATTTGGACATCTGGATTTGGTTATAAGTGGAGGTGTTTCCTTTGGGCCGTTCAGCTTCCTTTCACCTCTCGCCTTTCAGAGTGTCATAGGACTTTACTCTCTACATGGTGCAACTGAAATATGACGCATCTATTGACATCTTAAGATTTATCCTAGTTTACAACTCCACTGAGACCCCTTATGCTTCACTTATCAGCTCATTTCTCCGTCTGCAGAGGCCTAACACCCCCATTATCATCTAACAAAGTACTCTGTGGTGATAAAAGGACCATGGAGTTCATGTCTTGGTGATCTACCCATGTGAATGGAGCCTGTGTTACCTGCTAACCCCTTAGATTTTCAGAAGGTGATGCTAAAACTGGTTGCTGGTAAGATATGGTGTCTCAAGAAAGATGTTATCCAAGGTTCTGTCTATCCAGTGCTCTCTGTGTGACCTCAGTCATTAATCACATCTTGTTATTGTTGAGGTAGTGTGCCACTAAAATATATCCTCTGAGAAAGACAGCTGTTAATGTTCTGGGACGTTTGGATGCTTACTGGTAATAAAATATGAGAAAAGTACCTATTTCCCGGAAGCAGATCACTAAATTCTGAATAGATGAAAGAGTTTGTCAGACTGATTTACCACAATTCTTACCATAAGCCTGTGCCTGGGACAGGTTTCTGTTTTAGTGCACAAACGAGTCTGTAGATGAGTTCAGAGGGGTGTGTTTTTTTCTTTCTTTTTGAAGCCATTGAAGGTGAACATCTACATTAAACAGTTCAGCTTTGTGTGTAGATTCACGTCACAGGGACTTTGTAGGTGTAAAATATGTGTGGGAAAAGTATGTTTGTTCTGTTGTATGAGTAAATAGACTCAAATTAAATTGCACATTTTGACAAAATTAAAGGGTAGCATGTGATTATGAGGTGTCATATTTATAAGATTATTCTAATCTGAGTGATGGTTCCTGTGGAGCAATTTCAGCCCCCCTACAGCTAAGGATGTGTCCATCCTAATGAGTTTAATTATGTTACTATGAATGTTGGTACATATGTTTGAGACAGCTTTGTTTGTTACTGCTAGTTTTTTTAATCTATCTTTCAGTCTGTCTTTGTCTCTTGCTCTCTTCCGTCCCCTTATTTCCATAATAGGCCTTAGGGTTGAGGTCTGAAATAGAAACAGCTGCCTCCCTTTAGAGCCACCTGGCCCAACACAAACACACACAAACATACTTGGGTAATACTGCTTGTCCAGCAGTATAACACACACACACACACACACACACACACACACACACACACACACACA
>CAIGQZ010031558.1:2432149-2443845 GCA_903798205.1 Danio tinwini | reverse complement strand
GTGTGTGTGTGTGTGTGTGTGTGTGTGTGTGTGTGTGTGTGTGTGTGTGCTTTATGGCTATAATTACATTAAATGACTGGAAGAGCCCATTTCCCCTCCGCCTGCTTAACCTGGTGATTTAGACAAGGGTCACCACCACTCACCCGTCGATACTCACACACAGCTCCATTTACCCTTGCACCAATCTTTAACAACACAAACTTTGTGTGATGGGAAGAGAGAGGCATTGTGATCAGTCACAAACTGTCTCACTGTAGTGATATTTTTTCAACTAGTTTCCAGTGTTGTTGATATTTATCAGTGATCACTTCATCACAGTGATCTCATACACTACAGGGAAGTTTGATGAAGGTACTTGAGGTGATACAAGACTTCACAAGATTGTTATATTTCAGTTACTACAAATAAAAAACATCCTTTACAAATGCTTTTAATGTTGACTAATGTTGAATACTAGGAACTGGCTTGAGCTATACAATAAAGCAGGTAATAGCATTTGTTTTGAGTTATGCTTTGGTTGTCATATGACAAGTATATTAAAGTAAAGTGAAAAAAACATCCCCCACAGCCATCACCACCCTTGCGGTTTAACTGCGTTCAAACAGAATTGCTTTGATGTTTGTTAAACCTAATGCAAACACACACATCAGGGCATCGGAGAGTGTCTTGCACTGTTTACAACAGCTTTCATTTGCTAATAGGGTGCTGACCCAGAACCAGGGCCCACCTGTCGCCCCAGGCAACCAGACAACAGGCGCTGATAAGGTTCTGCAGGCCTACTTGTGCTGTAATTTTAGGCTGAAACACTGATTCACCACCCATGACCTGTGGCCATGCCATGTCAGTGTGAAAAATTGCACTTGGATTTAGACTCCAGCAAATGCATGCAGTGGGAATTAGAACTATTGGTGAACATTTTAAGGTGTTTGCACTGCAGAAACTGATTACAAATTTACAGAAATTTACAGAAAGTTACAGAAATGCTATTTAAGAGAACAAAGTTTTTGCCTTATTCAGATTATGGTGTAACCCTGCACAATAGGAACTACCAGTGACATCGACATTGATTGGGTGAATGCAAACCATAACAAAGCTGTGTTTTAGTGTTACATATACTAAAAGTTGATGTTAGGGCAATTACTAGTTACCTACGTTTGTGATGTTGGCTTGCTTTCTCAGTCATGATAAAATTTACATGTCATAGGTAAAAATCTAAAATGTGAATGTAAAATATTTTCCCCTACTAGGAAGCCTAAAATAACATTTAAAAAAAATAATTAATTTGAAACTGTCAGGCCCACATGCAACATGTTTAATTGAAATGTATACAGAACTCATATACACAGATGTTTGAATCAGATTGCACTGTATATTTAAACAGATCTGTGATCAGATTCAATTCTTTCGGATTAATGAAAATGGGTACATGTAAACATAGTCAATGCCTGTATTTTTTATACTGAACAGTTTTTTTATTATATAAAAAGTTAACGATGGTTTATTATTTAGGTAAAAAGTTAAATGTAATAGTTAATGAAAAAAACTAGACCAATTAGCACAAAAAATTAGATAAATTATCAGTCTAGCTATTGTGTTATATAATTGCACCCTTTCACCTTGCCTCCATTTTTTTTATTCCTGCCTTTCGTTAATCCTCAGTTTTTTGAAGCAGTCTTTGGCCTTGATGCTCTTTCTCTTGTCTGTCTGCTTGTCTCTTGCTCTTCATCTTATCTAAACTCTTTGAACCCTTGTTATACTCTTCTTTGGATTTGTGCAGTCAGCTGTGTTTAGGTGAGAGTGTTCTCACAGTCAGGTTCAGTAGCCACTGAGTTCATCTCATCCCCCAAACACTATCTATTTCCAGGTTTTTTACTCTGGCATTCAGCCTATTAACTGTCGCTCTGTCTGCTACATGCCATTCATAACTTGAGAAGTGCCTTAATAGAATGAGAATGTGCCCATTCACAAGAGCTCTTGTGTCTCACTTTTATTCACAAAGTGCAAGGAAATGGGGATGAGGGTCTTGATTCTAGAAGTCTTAAAGTCAGAGTGACCTTTAGTTGGGCAGATGTATATAGGTATTCCATCCACATAAAAATGCAGCACAATATCATAACTAGAGTGCAAATGAAGTTTTGTTTCCAGCACATAAAAGACCAAACTTGTCTGAAGCGCAAGATCAGTTGCCAACACACAAATCTGAGTGCCTTTGTGTACTCTGTACAACCCTCAAATCCAGTACTGTGAACTCTCTGACTTCTGTGCTAAGTCAACATTGGAGAAACTTTGAAGTGAGGAGAACTTTAATGTGTAAACAAAACAAAATGTTTATATTCAGGACATAAGAGATTAAGTTGTTTCTATCGAAAAAAACTAAACAAAAAACAACATAGCAGAAACTTTTGACACCCTTTTACATTATCGTAAAACGTGCACCACAGCACATAGAGGAGCTCTGATATTGAGACTGATTCAATTGACGGAGATCACAAAGTCATTTGAGTTCCAAGTTCTACCCATTGAGTTTTCGCATAGGGTTTTACTGTGTAATTAATGACATTTAGTTATGTAATAAATACATAATTTATAGTTCTATCTATTTTATGGTATAATAGTTTTACTTAGGTTATGGATTATTTTGATCACCTGGCACTGATCAAACTGTAAGTGACATACTGTAAGTGACAGACGTTTCCTTATGTTTTGTAAGGAATTAAACCAATTTAACAATTAATACCATATTTATATAGGGCTAGTTATACTATTGTCTATTTTCAGATATTTCTTCACAATAATTGAAAATCACAGTCAATGTACAGTAAAGATGTTTTCACTTTCCCATAGTATATTTAACACAAATCTATTTTGAATGTTGATACTATTTAGTTATGGAGAAATGTTTGAGCTGAAAAGTAGTGTAGTTTAGGTGGTTTCAGAATTACTTGTTGACCCATTCTGTTTTTGACTAAATTGGTAGACTGACCACTGTTTCAAACAGATTTTGTTAGCTCGTCTCTGTGGAATGTGAGCAGTACAGAGTGAATACGGTGTCCATGTGGTCAGAACCACTTCCAGTTGTGATTGTGGCAGGTTCCTTGTAAGCACTAAGCAAATATTTATACATAACAGTGTGGCCATTGGTTCTGTGTCTTATCTTTTTCTAGATGTTTTAAAATACACACATGCCATATTAAGGACAATTTTACACTGCATCGACAAACACCATACAGCAGATTTGTGTCCCTCCTCCTGCTGTTGGTTGGCACTTGATTAAATATGTTGGCAGGTTTTGCATCTCAGAATCTGTTTGAAATGTCAAACTAAACTTGTGACTAGTTTTATATAATATTGTTATATTCTGGAAATTCTATAATAAAATTCTTAAATTCTTGGTAATATTTATTCATGTTTAGGCATGTCACATATGGTAACTAAATTATCATAACTGATTGTTGGTGTGTAGTAGATTTACCATTGTTGGTGTGTAGTAGATTTACCATCCCCAAACATAGTCAGTGTCAATTTTCCATTTTCCAGTATCATAATTGACATGAATGAAGGATTTGCCTAAAAGAGAAGCCAGAGTTTTCTTTCTCTGGACTGTTATTTCAAGCATACAGAGAAGATTGTTTATGGAGGTCTGTTTTTGTGTATTTGTGTGCGTGTGGTGGCTTGTTTGCGGTCATGGCTCACTTCACTTGCTAACCACCTCACATGAATCTTGTGACTTAAAGCATCTGATATAGAAAATTACTTATAACTTGATTGTTCATACGAATAATATGAAACAGAGACCTTTTCTTAAATCCACTTAGATTTTTCTCCTGATGAGCATTTTAAAAGAAAACTCAACTATGTTACATTTGTAAAGATATATGATCTGACAAAGAATGCAAATACATTTTTTATATTTGTATTTTTATGTTTGTGTGTTTTGTCTTTTATAATTTTAATAAACTATTAAATTTGTGTTATAGAAAAAGATTGAAGAAACAAGGTGGAAAACTGGAAGCAAAGAAAAAAAAAACATTTGATAAGAAAGAGAAAGAGTTTGTGCAGAAGAGAGTCAAATAGGGAAAGCATTGATGCGGCGCTCATGCAGACCTGTGGTATATCTGACTCCCAATCCTGGATACTCTCCAGCACTCTCTCTTTGATTACAAGTTCTCAATGACAGCTTTCACCTCATTCTCATTTGTCCTCCCACACAAACACACCCACCCACACCCACCAGAAGGTCCCACAGGACATGGAATAAAAGCAGGTTAAGAAAAACATTTAATCAAAGACTGCATGTTTGCAATTGTTGATTGCATTTTTGTGGAGGCATAAATTCTGTAGTTATTTTTTCCTTTTAGTTCAGTTCACTTCATTGTTGTAATAAATTTGAGCTTTTAGCTTGTAGATCAGATTTGGGTCAGAGAAATCTGACTCTTGATCAGTGACTCTAAAGCATTCTCTGATTTCATTGTCAAAAGCAGGATGAGCTCTTCACTGTTCCTGCCAACCAAGGCAGTTTCCCACTGAAAAATCTTTTTGGCCTCTTCTGTTGGTCAGTTACAATCTATTTACAACAGATTAGAGATTCATTGTGAATTAGGTACTTGATTTAACTTTCACTCAAAAGCTAGAATAACAACTAGAGATAACCTTATGTTGTAGGGCTGTGCTGAACTTTAACTCTGCATGCTGTTTGTATGGTAGATTGTTCAGAGCTTTTAGTAGTAAAGTTAAGCAATACTGACCACATAAACTTCTGCCACATAGCTTTCGCATACTGGATGTCTCAAGCACTGTTTTGTGGTTTCCTGAATGGTCAATTGCCCACTTGTATTCAACTGTCCTATTCCAACTATTATTTAAAAACTCCAAAAACAAATCTTTTGTGAAGTAAAAAGACACGCACTGTAACTCCAGTGTAGTCCCACAGTTACTTTTTTCAAAGACATTGTTAAAAAAAAACACTCATAAAAAAAACCTAATCATTTTTCATTTGCTCATTCTAATTTCAAGGACAAATGATTTGGTTCTATGGAGCAAAAAAAGCTTATAAAATTTGGTGTCAATGACGTCAAACCTTACCTTTCCATGTTTTAAATTTCAGGTTGTTCCTCACACAGTGATTATATGTTGTAGGAGACATTTCTCTTTTTGTTTTCTGAGGAAGGGAGCTTTTGAAGGACATGAGTGTGAGTATATGATACCACATTTTTATTTGTGAAAGAACTGCACCTTTAGATGGTGCTGTGTGTGCTTTTTTGTTTTACACTGTACTTGGGTGACAAATAATGAGGTAAATAATGTCCCTTCAAAAATATCAGGGCACAGATCAGGGTCATTAAGACATAATAAGATATCATACTGTGGGTTGTGTCTGATGAGTAAATAGAGACAGACAAAAAGAAAAGGATAGTGAAGAGAACAACTTAGAACTTGTAGAGTGTTTAAGTTGAGACTTATCTGTTTCAGTAAAACTAACAAATATACCTGCTACAGATCTCAAAGGGACAACAGCTAAACCAGCACATAGCCTTTACAGGCCGGATGTAGGAATTTTATTTTCTGGACACACTTTCATACCATCTTGTTCCTTAACCAGCATATTCAGTGCTGAAGGCAAGACATTTCTGCATATAATAGCAGCTGTGTTTCTTATAATATTCCAGAGTACTGTAACTGTTAAGATGAACTGGGAAAGCAACTGCTTTTTTTGGCTTCTATCCCAGTTTGTGCTAATACACAAAGAGGTGGTTTAACCCTGATCCTCTGCTTGATTTCTGTGTTCATGGTGATTCTGCTACAAAAATATTTTCTTAGTGAAAAGCCAGACCATCTCATAGCATTCTTGTTATTAGCCTCTTTATCCTATTCTAATCTTTGTCTGTGGTCTGGTTGTATAAAACTCGTAAAAATTGTCTGAGAAGTCGTAATTCACAGCTTTTTATGTATTTCTTCAAGTCCTGAATCATTAAACATCTATGCAGTCCTCCACGGAAGACTGACCCCCTTACATCTACTTTAAAACTAAAATTAAATTTTACTGATTTGTGTCAGCTCAAAATCTGTGAGCGCTAAGATGAGAAAGTCGAGAAACCCATCAGTGTGTTGATAGGCCACCTAGCACGAAGTTTCACCTCGTAAAGAGATCTGTCATTATAGTGGAGGATTTGCCCCAGGGGGTCTTCACTGGCGCTCTGGTGCTGCAGAGACAGAAGCGCTTCACTGTACACACACATAGGGGAAATTGGCCCCTGAAATGGGATATACACTGTAAGGTAACGGCCATGATCTGTCTCCCACACAACCTCCCCAAATGAAACAAATATATATCTATAAATTTAAAAACTTTCATATGTAAAAACACTTCAATGTCCCACCTTCCTCATGAAACCATTCATGTCTCATTGATCTTTAGGTCTCTAGATTAAGAAATTCCATGATGCCACTAAAATTTTCAACACTTGTCACACACAAACATTAATTCTTGAGAGAAACTTCCACAAGTAACTTTTCTGAAATAGTCACACACATGCATTCATCATTTTTAAACCAACGTCAAGGCTTCTAAATACTTGCAAGTGTGTTTAAGAGCATTTGGCAATCACAGATGTTTTTGCACTTTAACCATGTCACTGTGGCATTTCAGTAAAAGTATGTTGTTGTTTTTTTTGCAAGATTCATAATGATCATTTTGATGCCAAGTGTTTGAAATATGTTAAAGAATGCCTCTCCTGTGGAGACAAAATGTGAAGTAAGTCTAACTTGTTTAAACTCGGACAATATAGAAAGTAATTTTTTGAAGCCTATTCTTATTTGTTCACTTTTTAAAAGTATGTACACCTTATCATTGGTCATTAGAATTGATGTGTTCACACTGCTTCCTACTACAGATAAAAACCATATATTAACTAGAAACTGTCAAACGCCTCAAAATTGCAGAAATTAATGATCACAGGAATTACTTTTTGGGGGATTTTCCCCTTAATGTAAAATATAAAAGACTTGAAAAGGAATATCAGGAATATTATAGTGGCCATGATGCATGATTAAATAAGCAGGCATTTTGTTCACCAGATAAATTATCATTGTGGTTTGAGTAAAAAAACTATTTTTTCTTAATCTTATAAGGGGCTTATCTTTATGGGGGCTTTTATCTTAAAAAATAGCTATCCTTTATACACAGACAAAACTCTTCTCCTTCCTCTCATCTGCATTAGTATTTATCTGTTACTGTTGCTCCAAGATGGCTCGACTGCCACATCAGAAGTCAAAGGTCATAGGCGTAACCACCTCATCCAATCAAGCAGAGACAAATAAGGATTTTAGGAAGCATCATGTTTAGCTGATCAGTCAGGCATTTGACATTTCAGCTCAGCCTTGAATCCTATCCCTGGAAAAGACTCTTTTTCTAGAGAGTAATGATGAGGCCTTATTCATGCAGCTATGACCAAAACCAGTGAGGGGTTACTAGCTTCACCTTCCGGAAGACAACAAGACTGTAACTAGACCACAGGGTGCGTGTTTTGGCCTTAATTAGAAAAACTTAGCTTGAATGTAGTCAAGTTTTATTCATTATCCACTATTATAGTTTTGGTTTGCACCAAAATGTGCAGTGGAATGTATTCAGGTCAGTAGAATTCTGAAATCAAAAAGTAGGAAACTATTTTACTGGTCTTCCAGCCATTTTTTATTACAAATCCCCCAAAACACAGGTGAGTATACAGTATATGCAATAATATACTTTATATAGTATAGCAATTATACTCGCACACTCTTTCATAAACCAAACCACTCAAATTCTTCCAGAGTAGTTTTTGTAGAAATCATAACTGAAGTCCTTGCATAATTTTTCCGAAACTTCCATGAGTTCTCATAAAATACACCATGGTGTATGAGAAGACCTGCCAGTAGACCCGTAGCCCTAACCCCATACCACACACAGCGAGAGACACATATGCACAGTTGGCTCATATGCGAATCTCTATGCAGACTCGCATGAAGCTTTTTTATTAAATGAAATTAAACATCTGCTCAATGTTACCTCATAAAGTAAATAAAGGTTTGAGTGATCTACTTTGAAGGTATCCAGCAAATTGGTTAAAGTTTCAGATTGAAAACTTCCTTTTGTAACGCCATCTGTAATGTAAGAGACGATCATCAAGGCCTGACTGTCACCCCCTGCTAGTTTTCTCCATACAGCTATATACATAGAAATCCTTTCAAGTGCCATATGGTTTGGTTTTGACATGTTAGGCTGTACAGAAGGCTAAAATATATAGCATGTTTACACATGATTGGTATTATATGCAGTATCTGAAATCCATTCTAGCATGTTTCCCTGATGCCAATCTCCAGTATTTCATTTTTTTTGCACATCTCTAACTGCTGCTGCCATAAATACTTAAGGGCCTATATGTCTATATGTCTACACCTGGCTACAAAGATATTGTACTGTTAGTATGGAGGACTGAGGAATGCTCATACTCAACTTTAAAAATGATTTAAATATGAGGGAAATGTGTGTATTTGCCAGGGTTCTGGGAAAAGTGTTTACGTACATGCAGTGTAAAGCTATGATTTTAAAGGTTGTGTCAGGTTGTGGAGATGTGTGCTAAACTGCCGATGCACACTTGCCACAGCTGGAGAGGTCAGGGGTCACTCCCTTTGCTAGCTAAATGTTATTGATTGATTGCGTATTTAAATTTAATGACTGAATTCATCCGCTTTGTGTCCTGTCCAAGAATCTCATAGTTCATCTAGATGTACTGTTTGATTCAGCCAAACTCAGGGAAGAGCTGAGAGCTAACATGTCAGTCCACAGGATTCTTTTTTGATAAAATGCTTTGTCTAATTGTTTGGACCACCTAAACAATATCAAATATTTGTTACCATAAAAATACAGTGGGTTATTATAAACAAACATTACAATGTATATATGTGTTTCAGTTTTAAAAATAAAATATAATATATAAATTTATTGATTTATTTTGGAAAACATGTCAAGTTGGTGTTCAGTGTTTTTTATTGTGTTGTTATGTGTGTTACCAAAGTCAAAAGGTTCTCACTAATGTAACAAAAATAACAACTCAGAAAGGTGATTTAAAATAAAATCTTAGGCAAGTACTAGAGGAATAATAGGAATATGAATTATAATAAGACTTGTCTTTATTTGCAGGTTGGGAGTTTGTGTATGCTGTATGGAACAGTTGGAGGATTCAGGAAGGAAGCAGATTGAATTTCCAGGGCTCTGTCCTAGGGTAATCTAAAGGAGATCATGGCTGCAAGAGTGAGTGAAATGGCTTAAAAAGTGATGTGTGGAAAGAAAAATGTAAGTGACTGGTCATTTGAGAAGGTGAGTTGGTGGGTTTATTTGACAAATACAGGAAAGGGATCAATATATTTTGGACTTAACTTTTTGCAAGGTAAGTGTATGCAGTTGTCCCACATGGACAGCCAGGCCAACTGCCCTGATTACTGCTTGTTAGTGCTGACTCATCAACCATCTGCCTGAATTTACTGTTAGTGCACTACTCTCTGTAGGTGGTGATAAGCTTTGTCCCAGATTCATTCACTTTTACAGAGCCAGCAATCGAGAGATAGTACTCACTTTAATGGTACTCTGATACCAGCTGCCACTCTTTCCATGGTCCTGAGAATGGTCAGAGTATGCACTGGAATGGGTTTGTCCCATGGCTGTTTTTTGCAGAAAGTTCCTTATAGTAAGTTCATGAAAGGAGGGGTTTCCACTATTTGGTCAGGCTCTGAGGAAGCAGACTGAATTGAAATGGCTTTAGGCTTGAGGCAGAAAGTTGAGTATAAACAGTAAGTGACTAGTCATTTGAGTAAGTGAGTTATATGGTTAAATTAGCCAAATACGGGGAAGGGGACAGATGTATCTTGGACCTAACTTTTTGCAAAGTAAGTGCATCCATTTGTTTTACATGAAAGGCCGGACCAACTGCCCCATTTGGTATATAGAATTGTTAGATCATCGAACATCTGCCTGGATTTACATTAAGTCTGCACTGCCCTCTGCAGCTGGCCGTTAGTTTCGTCCTAGATTTTCTCTGTCTTTTGGAACCAGATGGTACTCTGATTGTTGTAAGGACCATGGGAACAATGGCAGTTAGTATTAGAGTATGCGCTAGAACAGGGTAAGTCCCATGGCTGGTGTTTGCAATAAGTAATGCATAATCCTAAATCAAAGAAGGGAGCAGTTCAGCTCTCTAACCAGGATTTGTGGAGAAAGTAGACTCTGATGAGTGAAATGGCATGAGAAGTGACCTGTGGAAAGTTGAGTATATACAGTAAGTGACTAGTTCTTGAGGAGGTAAGTTACTTGGTTAAATTAGCCAAATACGGGAAAGGGGGACTGATCTTGATCTTGGACCTATCTTTTTGCAGAGTAAGTATATCTATTTGTCCTACTTGGAAAGCCGGATTAACTGCCCCTTTTAGTATATGGAAATGTTGGAACATTGAACATCTTCGTGGATTTTCTGTAAGTCTGCACTGCCCTCTGCAGGTGGTCATTAGCTTTGTCCGAGATTCTCTTGGTCTTCTGGACCCAGTGATCGACAGACAGTACTGAATTGATGGTACTCTGATTGTTCCCAGGTCCATAGGAACAATGAAAGTCAGTATCAGAGTATGCACTAGAACAGGGTAAGTACCATGACTGGTGTTTGCAGTGAGTGATGCATAAACGTAAATCCAAGTAGGAAGCAGTTCAGCTCTCTGACCACAATCTGTGGAAAAAAGCAGACCATGATGAGTGAAATTTCTTGAGACGTGACCTGTGGAAAGTTGAGTATATACAGTAAATGATTAGTCATTTGAGGAGGTGAGTAACTTGAATAAATTAGCCAAATACGGGAAAGGGGACCAATGTAACCTGGACTTAACTTTTTGCAGAGTAAGTACATCCATTTGTCCCACATGGAAAGCCGGACCAACTGCCCTGATTGGTTTTTGGAAATGTTGGATCATCGAACATCTTTCTAGATTTACTGCAAGTCTGCATTTCCCTCTGCAGTCGTTTGAGGAGGTGACCAACTGTTCAGGAGTGTATGCTCATCAAACATCTGCTGGATTTACAGTAAGTCGTCTGAAAGTACAGAAAGTAGTCTGATTGTTTCAAGGACCATGGGAACAATGGCAGTTAGAACCAGAGTATGCACTAGAAGTCCCATGGTTGGTGTTTGCAGTGAGTGATGCATAATCATAAATCAAAAAAGCAGTTCAGCTCTCTGGACAAGACCTGTGGAGAAAGTAGACTCTGATGAGCAAAATGGCTGTGGAAAGTTGAGTATATACAGTAAGTGAATAGTCATTTCAGGTGGTGAGTTACTTGGTTAAATTAGTCAAATACTGGAAAATTGACTGATCTATCTTGGACCTATCTTTTTGCAGAGTAAGTACATCCATTTGTCCTACATGGAAGGCCAGACCAACTGCCCCAATTGGTATATGGAAATGTTGGAACATCGAACATCTGCCTGGTTTTTCTGTAAGTCTGCACTGCCCTCTGCATCTGGTCATTAGCTTTATTCGAGATTCTCCTGATCTTCTGGAACCAATGATCAACAGATAGTACTGACTTTGACAGTACTCTGATTGTTCCCAGGACCATGGGAACAATGGCAGTTAGCATCAGAGTATGCACAAGAACAGGGTAAGTCCCATGGCTGGTGTTT
>CAIGQZ010031558.1:2406605-2432139 GCA_903798205.1 Danio tinwini | reverse complement strand
GCTTTGTCCGAGATTCTCCTGGTCTTCTGGAACCAGTGATCGACAGAAAGTACTGACTTTGACAGTACTCTGATTGTTCCCAGGACCATTGGAACAATGGCAGTAAGTATCAGAGTATGCACCAGAACAGGGTAAGTCCCATGGCTGACATTTGCAGTAAGTGATGCATAATCATAAGTCCAAGAAAGAAGCGGTTTAGCTGTCTGTCCAGAATCTGTGGAGAAAGCAGACCATGATTAGTGAAATGACTTGAGATGTGACCTGTGGAAAGTTGTGTATACAGTAAATGACTTATTCTTGAGGAGTTGAGTTACTTGGTTGAAATAGCCAAATACGGGAAAAGGGGATTGATGTATCTTAGACTTAACTTTTTGCAAAGTAAGTAAATCCATATGTCTCACATAGAAAGCTAGACCAACTGCCCTCATTGGTTAATAAAACCGTTGTATCATCAAACATCTGTTTGGATTTACTGTAAGTTTGCACTGCGCTCTGCAGGTGGTCATTAGCTTTGTCCCAGATTCTTTCTGTCTTCTGGAACCAGATGGTACTCTGATTGTTTCAAGGACCATGGGAACAATGGCAGTATCAGAGTATGCACTAGAATATGGTAAGTCCCATGGCTGGTGTTTGCAGTGAGGGATGCATAATCATAAATCCAAGAAGGGAGCAGTTCAGCTCTCTGGCCAGGATCTGTGGAGAAAGCAGACCATGAAAGAGACGCGGCCTGTGGAAAGTTGAGTATGTACAGTAAGTGACTAGTCATTTGAGAAGGTGGGTTACTTGGCTAAATTAGCCAAATATGAGAAAGGGGACCAATATAACCTTGACCTAACTTTTTGCAGAGTAAGTCCATCCATTTGTCTTACATGAAAAACCGGACCAACTGCCCTGATTAGTATATGGAAATGTTGGATCATCGAACATCTGCCTGGATTTACTGTAAGTCTGCACTTCCCTTCTGCAGGTTGTCATTAGCTTTTTCCCAAGATTTTCTTGATCTTCTGGAATCAGTGATCAACTGACTTTGACAGTACTCGGATTGTTCCCAGGACCATTGGACCAATGGCAGTTAGTATCAGAGTATACACTAGAATAGGGTAAGTCTCATGGCTGGTGTTTGCATTGAGTGATGCATAACCATAAGTCCAAGTAGGAAGCAGTCCAGCTGTCTGGTCAAGATTTGTGGAGAAAGCAGATCATGAGTGAAATAGCTTGAGATGTGACCTGTGGATAGTTGAGTATATACAGTAAGTGACTTGTCATTTGAAGAGGTGAGTTACTTGGTTAAATTAGCCAAATATGGGAAAAGGGGACCGATGTAACCTGGACTTAACTTTTTGCAGTGTAAGTACATTCATTTGTCCCACATGGAAAGCCGCACCAACTGCCCTGATTGGTATATGGAAATGTTGAATCATCGAACATCTGCCTGGATTTACTGTAAGTCTGCATTTCTCTCTGTAGTCATTTGAGGAGGTGACCAACTGCCCTGATTGGTGTTCGAGAGTGTAGGCTCATCGAACATCTGCCTAGATTTACTGTAAGTCTGCACTGCCCTTCGCATGTGGTCATTAGCTTTGTCCCAGATTCTCTCTGTCTTCTAGAACCAGAAGGTACTCTGATTGTTTCAAGGACCATGTGAACGATGGCAGTTAGTATCAGAGTATGCACTAGAACAGGGTAAGTCTCATGGCTGGTGTTTGCAGTGAGTGATGCATAATCGTAAATCAAAGAAGGGAGCCGTTCAGCTCTCTGTCCATGATATAAGTTTGTAAGCCCAAGAAAGAAGCGGTTGAGCTTTCTGTCCAGGATCTGTGGAGAAAGCAGACCATGATCAGTGAAATGGCTTGAAATATGACCTGTGGAAAGTTGAGTGTATACAGTAAGTGAATAGTTTTTGAGGTGGTGAGTTACTTGGTTAAAATGGCCAAACACAGAAAAAGGGATTGATGTGTCTTGAACTTAACTTTTTGCAAAGTAAGTGCATCCATTTGTCTCACATGGAAAGCCAGACCAACTGCCCTGATTGGTATATGAAAACGTTGGATCATCGAACATCTGTTTGGATTTACTGTAAGTTTGCACTGCCCTCTCAGGTGGTCGTTAGCTTCGTCCAGATTCTCTTGGTCTTCTGGAACCAGAAGGTACTCTGATTGTTTCAAGGACAATGGGAACAATGACAGTTAGTATCAGAGTAGTTCAGCTCTCTAGCCAGGATCTATGGAGAAAGCAGACCCTAATGAGCGATATGGCTTGAGATGTGACCTGTGGAAAGTTAAGTATATACAGTAAGTGACTAATCATTTAAGGAGGTGAGTTACTTGGTTAAATACAGGAAAAGGGGCTGATCTCTCTTGGTCCTATCTTTTTGCAGAGTAAGTATATCCATTTGTCCTACATAGGAAGCCAGACCAACTGCCCCGATTGATATATAGAAGGGTTGGATCATCGAACATATGCCTGAATTTACTTGAAGTCTGCACTGCCCTCTGCAGGTGATCTTAAGTTTCGTCCCAGATTCTCTCAGTCTTCTGGGACCAGTGATCGACAGATAGTACTGAATTGATGGTACTCTGATTGTTCCCAGGACCATGGGAACAATACCACAGCTGGTGTTTGCAGTGAGTGATGCATATCTGTAAGTCCAAGTAGGAAGCAGTTCAGCTCTCTGGACAGGATCTGTGGAGAAAACAGACCATGATGAGTGAAATTTCTTGAGACATGACCTGTCGAAAGTTGAGTATATACAGTAAGTTAATGGTCATTTGAAGAGGTAAGTTACTTGGTTAAATTAGTCAAATACAGGAAAGGGGACCAATTCAACCTGGACTTAACTTTTTTCAGAGTAAGTACATCCATTTGTACCACATGGAAAGCCGGACCAACTGCCTTGATTGTTAAGTGGAAATGTTGGATCATCGAACATCTGCCTGGATTTACTGTAAGTCTGCATTTCCCTCTGCAGTCAATTGAGGAGGTGACCAATTGCCCTGATTGGTGTCCGGGAGTGTAGGCTCATCGAAAACATCTGTCTAGATTTACTGTACATCTGCACTGCCCTCTGCATGTGGTCATTTGCTTTGTCCCAGATTCTCTCTGTCTTCTAGAACCAGAAGGTACTCTGATTGTTTCAAGGACCTTAGGAACGATGGCAGTTAGTATCAGAGTATGCAATAGAACAGGGTAAGTCCCATGGCTGGTGTTTGCAGTGAGTGATGCATAATCGTAAATCAAAGAAGGGAGCAGTTCAGCTCTCTGGCCAGGATCTGTGGAGAAAGCAGACCCTGATGAGCGAAATGGCTTGAGATGTGACCTGTGAAAAGTTGAGTATATACAGTAAGTGAATAGTCATTTGAGGAGGTGAGTTACTTGGTTAAATCAGTCAAATATGAATAACAGGACGGATCTATCTTGGACCTATGTTTTTACAGAGTAAGTACATCCATTTGTCCTACATGGAAATCCGGACTAACTGCTCCGATTGGTATATGGAAATGTTGGATCATCGAACATCTGCCTGGTTTTTCTGTAAGTCTGCACTGCCCTCTGCATCTGGTCATTAGCTTTGTCTCAGATTCTCTTGGTCTTCTGGAACCAGTGATCTACAGATAGTACTGACTTTGACAGTACTCCGATTGTTCCCAGGACCATTGGAACAATGGCAGTTAGTATCAGAGTTTGCACTAGAACAGGGTAAGTCCCATGGCTGGTGTTTGCAGTGAGTGATGCATAACCATAAGTCCAAGAAAGAAGCGGTTTAGCTGTCTGTTCAGGATCTGTGGAGAAAGCAGACCATGATCAGTGAAATGGCTTGAGATGTGACCTGTGGAAAGTTGAGTGTATACAGTAAGTGACAAGTTCTTGAGGAGGTGAGTTACTTCGTTATAATGGCCAAAATACGGGAAAAGGTATCTATGTATCTTAGACTTAAGTTTTTGCAAAGGAAGTACATCCATTTGTCTCACATGGAAAGCCGGACCAACTGCCTTGATTGTTAGGTGGAAATGTTGGATCATCGAACATCTGCCTGGATTTACTGTAAGTCTGCATTTCCCTCTGAAGTCAATTAAGGAGGTGGCCAATTGCCCTGATTGGTGTCTGGGAGTGTAGGCTCATCGAACATCTGCCTAGATTTACTGTACGTCTGCATGTGGTCATTAGCTTTGTCCCAGATTCTCTCTGTCTTCTAGAACCAGAAGGTACTCTGATTGTTTCAAGAATCTTAGGAACGATGGCAGTTAGTATCAGAGTATGCAATAGAACAGGGTAAGGTGACCAACTGCCCTGATTGGTGTTTCAGGAGTGTTGGCTCATCGAACATCTGCCTGGCTTTACTGTTAGTCTGCACTGTCCTTTGCATTTGGTGATTAGCTTCATCCCAGATTCTCTTGCTCTTCTGGAATAAGCAGTTGAGAAATAGTACTGACTTTAATGGTATTCTAATTATTTCTTGAACGATGGGAACAATGGCAGCTGGTATCTAGAGTATGCTAGAGTGGCTGCTAGAGTATAAATTCTGGGCCCTAACCATAAGGACATAGAATGAGGGGGTTCCACTGTCTTGCCAGGCTGTGTGGAGGAAGCAAACTGATTTGAGTAAAATAGCTTGAGGCTTGACATGTAAAATTGGGTGAATACAGTATATGACGAGTCATTTGAGAAGGTGAGTTGCTGCGTTAATTTAACAAATACTGTACATGAATAGGACCATTGTATATCGGACTTGGACCAGGTTCATTTAATCTGATTGTTCATTCATTCATTCATGATTCATTTTCTTTTCGGCTTAGTCCCTTTAATAATCTGGGGTCGCCACAGTGGAATGAACCGCCAATTTATCCAGCTTTTTTTTACGCAGCGGTCATTCACACTCATACGCTATGGACAATTTAGCTTACCCTATTTACCTGTAGTGCATGTTTTTGGACTTGTGGGGGAAACCGGAGCACCCAGAGGAAACCCCCGCAAACACGAGGAGAACATGCAAACTCCACAGAATTGCCAACTGACCCAGCCCAACCAGTGACATTCTTACTGTGAAGCGATTGTGCTACCCACTGCGCCATTGTGCTGCCTTAATCTGGTTTTTCCATGTGGAAAGCCATTCCAACTGCAATGATTGGTATTTGTGTCTTGCCTAATCAAATATCTGCCTGGGGTTCTGAAAAGGATCTGATAGTTCTGTGAGAGTTTGGTAGGCTTCTCACTACTTAAAAAAAAAACATGGACTTAGATCACATAGGTCACAATGACTGCTAGTGATTGGTAGGCTTCTCATGGCTAGGTATTGTACATTAACTTGTTCACTACATCTCAAGATTTTTTTGAGTTGGCAATTGCAAGGTGACTAATCACACTGTGTAGACTGGTATTTATTAAGAACAAGTTTAATATACATCTTAAGGAATGATGCAACCACAAAACCAAGTTGCACACTATGATGAACACTTTGTTTATTGTATTAATGCAATATTCTCTGTGCAATTCTAAAAGTACAATTCTGTAAACAGCCTCTGTTGTTATATACCATGTTGTAGGTAACAGAAAATCATTTACTCTAGCGTGTCATTGCTGTTTTCGAAATAAACTTGAAAGATGTATGGAGTAGTTTACAACCGAAAAAAAGAGCTAAGCTTAATAATAGAGCTAACCTGGAAAATTCTGTAATATGTGTTAAACAATTAATAAATACCTGATTTATGGGTTGTAATAGCATACTAAATCAGCTTACTAAATAGAATTATTTTGACTGTTACAGTAGAATTTATTCCTTATTCTCTATCTGGATATTTGAGCTGTGCTTTTCACTGGAACACCAGTTCTAGTGTTTAGGGTAGAGTCTAATCTAGGCCTGGCTATGAGCCATTTCGTTCCCCTCTGACATGAACCCACGTGACTGTCTGTGATAGGGAGTGGCGTTTGCATTCAGGACTCACCCCATACCTGAGTAAGTGATAGTGAAGTGTAATAGACTCACTTTGTGAAGCATAGATCAAGAGCTGCTAAAGAGCTAGACACTGCTCAAAATAGCAATTGAAATTTGTGAAAATGTATTTTCTCAAATGTAAATACAGTAATGCTAATCAATAATGTTTAAAAGCATTGATTTGTTTTCAGCCAAAGCAGTTAAAAAATCATTGCTCTGTAGAATGATAATGACAGTAGAGTCATTTTTGGTGACTTTCTGCCTGTGGTTCATGTTTGTGTTCCAAAACTTTCTGGAACAGTAGTAGGAGTGTAAACTTCATTAGTTTTGTCTTTACTGAGTCTGCACTATTTTTGACATGTGCAAGTGAAGCTCATATATGTTTGTTATTCTTCAATTAAAATCTGACGCACAAACCACACTAACAAAAAACAAATGGCTCTCATCTCATTACCTCCTACATTAGCACCTCTCTTTTTAACATGTTCAATCCAGCTCTCTTTCTGTCAATATATAGCTTTTTCTGGACTTGGATTAAATCCACCTCTTTTTTTTATGACACTTCCTCCCACTCTTTCACCTCGTACTCAAGGTTTCCTGTACCACTCAGACTAAACAGTTCTTTACTGAGGTGCGTGTCTGTCTAACTGTGTGTTGAGAGAGAGCACTTTTGCTTTTGTGCAGGTGCTGGGATGTGCTAGTTTTATTTTGGTGACTTTCTTTCTGTGGTCAGTGATATGAGAGCCAAGTTCATTGTTGCCAGATCGGGAAAGAAAAACTTATTGTCTTCTAGAAAATATGCCTACATATGTAAATTCAGTTGTTTCTGATTCTGTGGGGATCTAGTTTATAGATTTAAGGGCTCTATAATGTTCCATAATAACAGCGACTTCCTGGTTTTCTATAAGCCAGCTAAGACATTTCTGGTGAGCTGTCAGCTGTCAAGATGTCATTTTGTAGTCACTGCCTTCAAGATCTGCCTCAGGCCAACATCAATTATTGATGGACTCTGCCTGATTGAGACAAACTCTAAAGGGGGGTTGCATACTGACACACAATGTGTCGTATCATATCACGCCCTCTACATCTTTAAATTCATAACACGTATTCTATGTTTAAACAGAGATACATCATCAGCTTCTGTCCACACTGCCCAACTATAGCTCCATTTTATTGTACTGTTGTTTTAAACTGAAATAAGCATGTTGTTTATATGGAAGATTCCCCTACACAAATGTGAAATTCCACCGGTTATTTGGCTGTTAGATTTTATTATTGTGAAGTTTCTTGAGAAGTTCCCACGCTTATGATTTATTATAGTCTAAACTACAGTCTCGATATGAGGCTGTATGCTGTAAATAAGCCCAAAAGCTTAAGCACACCTGCCCATATTTATAATCGACTTTATTGAAAAGAAAACAAACCCAATATTGTTTATGTTATGTAGACATGGAAACACGGGTCCTTGCATCTTCTATATATTTTGTGACAGGCAGATGGCGCCAGTGCAACTTACAGTAATCTAAATAAATGATTATGAGTTAGACATTTAAAATGGCATTTATTTGAAATATATATATTAAAGAACACGTTGCATATGAGGCACGTTTAGACTTGTCAATCCAGTGTGACCGAGTCTAAAGGAATTTTTTTGTAGGATTATTCATATTTAATAATATTATAAAAAAACGTTTAAAACAATTATCCATGAAAAGCTATCCAGACTTTTTTTGCATACGTGTTAAAATACAACAAGTTGAATAATGAGACACAACTTTAGTTTGGCCGGGGAAACAAATCTTTATTGTAATACAAATAAAAATGACTAGTATTCTTTTTTCCATCAAAACGTTCGTCTATGATTAAAACTGTCTATGTTTTGATATCGTCGTGTTGTGATTTCTTGGTCTAGCTGGTCGGATTGACCGAGGCTCACATGTTCAGCATGCGCGAGAAGCAAGTCTTTATTTCCTACGCGCGCGCGCACACCTGTACGTGGTGATGGACACACACACACACACACACACACACACTTACACATGTGATCACGCTTCATTACCTAGTGCTTTCCTTTTTCCATGCAACCTTGCGGATGACCGAGAAGCCCCAAAAAGGCGTCAGCGCTCCAGTCATGTGATGCCGATGATATTCAAACTGGGATTACGCACATACTGTAGAGCAGACCGCTATACTTCTGCACGTAGGCTGCCCATCATTACGTAGCGGAAATTACTTTTAATATATGATTATTATTTAAACATTACATGAAATATCATGTTTATATTTAACCAGTTATGTAAGTACCTTATTTATGCTGTCAAAAGGGAATATACCACTAAGAAATTCAGGAATACGTTTTTCATTCAATTAGGCTTTTAATTAAATTGTTATAACTAGTATATAATCTGTAAAAATAATAAGTTTATTAAGAATAATATTTGTTTGTTATTTGTGTTATATAAATAACAAACATGTAAAAGATATACAATTGCATTTAGCCTAGGGTGATCATGATCGTGTATTTTGCTATATATGGCAACTTTTTATACACCCACTTAAACGTTTAAATATATTTTACCGTTTCATTATTTGAAATTTGGCTTGAACATGAGTGGTGAACACAGCCACCATGCAAAATGGTCATTATTCTGAAATGTTTTACCCCAGAATGCTGTGATTGACCAATCAAAATCAAGTATTTGTTGATGACATGTAATGACTTGGGAAAATGGATATGACTATAGATATGCGAATCAATATTTATAAAATAAAGTATTTTTTATATTACTGAGGTCAGCACGCTGTATTAACAGAAATGTTTCTTTTTACAGAAGCTCGTTTAGCTATCATTATGTCAAGATCTGCGCATTGAACTTAACTGAGGAGTCCACGCTGACACCCTCGTCGCCACGCCCATTGCTGTGACTCGTCCAATGGAGTTTTTAAGCCGTGTGCGCTACAAGAACAGACCGACAGATGAAGCAGTTCGTAAACGGGGAACAGCGGCGTCTGATCGTTCATAACGACAAGAGGGAGAGAAATCCAGAAGACAAATCTTGACAGGAAGCGGAATTAAAGCACTGCTCATCCGTATGGACTAAAAGTACCCATGGATATCGCTTTCTCTGTTCAGCGTCTTTGTGTTCACTGATATCACTGTATACTAATAACACAGTGTCGGCAATACTTAAAGTTGTAACACAGAGTGCGGTTTTTTACATTCTGCTTCCCTTTACCAATGAACCCAACGCACTTGGAGACGGGTGGCAGTCTAAGCATGGGATTACTTCTGTGATGTGGATTGTAATAGCCTTGGAAGAAAAAATTGATTTACTTCTCAACAATGTGAGAGGACCCGCGTCCTGGATTTTCATATTCCTGGATATTCTGAAAATCATCGGCAACAGCTGAGAGACGCTGTAACATACAAGCTGTGGACCTCAGTCTCGCTCTCTCAGGTGTTTGCATGCGTGTTTTAGGACCAACATGGGATTCTTGTTGCCCCTATAGGTCGGACCCCGTGTGAAGAAGCCGCTACTCATGTCTAACTTGCTTTCTGAGACCTTTACCAATGCGTTTGCTAAAGTCCGCCTATCATCGGATAGGGTTTTAAAAAGATTTATTCGCCTTTTAAATTCAATCATGAACTTTGCTGTTCGCGTGCTCCAGTTATTTATTGTGACGCTTCTGTATTTTTCAGCTGTCAAGGTAAGTTTTATATCGCTAAGTACACAGTAGACACTTATTGGTTGAATTTGACACAACGTTAATATGAATGTAATGTGCCTGCGCCACTATATTGGACGTCCTTGCGTTCTCCTTGCGAGGTCATTGACCATGTTTTTGCCAAGCTATTTAGAATTTCTTGAACAAGCATATCTGACCACCCCCCACTGAGCCATTTAACACCATAGGCAAGCTACAGTTGGGAGAATTCGCCAATATGCATGCACAATAAGAGCACATTCAACTGTTTGGAAGTTTGTTGTCGGTTTTGCTGAAGGCCCCATTATAGCCACCTTAGTGATATTATTACGCATTTAAGGCGCAGTTACAGTGTAGGGATTCAGACGCACTAGGCACCAACTTAACCGTCCGCAGGAGACCATAATATACGATACAATTTGAGCCTACCTGATAAAAATCTAAACCGAATAGTCTTATTCTTGATAAAATTATAAACTTTATATTCAAGGGCATGCATAAATACAAATAAATAATTTAATGACAGCCATGATAGGTTTGTGCAAATAGCATCATTTGATTCTCAGCCAGTAAGTTGTATGTACTAAACAATATGAAACAAACATATTATCCGGCCTGATCAATTGAGTAAATGGCTCAGATGGGAGGAGGGAAAACTTCATTAAAAAGTGTCCCAATAGAGTTTCTGAGAATTCTGAAGTGTGTGATATGTGACATGTTCACAAGTCAATATGGTGCATAAGTCGAGTGACATAAGGCCAAGTCTAAGTCAAGTCTCAGGTCTATCAAGGCCAAGTTTAAAGCAATTTTTTTATCAATGTTTATTTGTATTCTGCTAGCTAATGTTATAAATATAAACAAAATCATATTTTAAGGTCAATTAAATTAAAGGTACCTTAATTTTTAAGGTAAAATTGTATTAATACTCTTTTTTTTTAAGAAATTGTAACCTCATTTATTGTGCAATATTGATCTGAAGTTTAAAACGAATCTTATAGTCACGTTTTTGTTTTTTTATTATTATCAATTGTTAAATACATGCACACAACCAAAAAAGTGATAGACCAAGGAGTTTTCTAATGAGATTTGTCTTTGAAAATGAAATTAGTTATTTTATTGCATCACCCTAAATCTGAGGTAATAACGCTGGGTTGATTACTAGTCAAACCTGTTGGGACTCTTGAGTTACAGATGTGAAAACTGAACACCAAATATTATAATTTTTTAACTAAAATGTAGTATTTTATGATTGATATTTGTTTATTTTTTTTACAGAGTGCCTACATACCCAAAGAGGGAGGCAGAAGCACATATGACGGTGAGTTTCTACTGTCACTCAGTAGCGTTGACCAGACACTGGACACATGCAGAGTTCTTGAGCACAGAGCCCTCTGCTGGATGGGTGAAGAAGGGCACTGCTGTCACTACTCAAACTGGCATTGTGCAGTGTAGAATACATGTGTGTATTATTTTTTAAAGCTCACAATCCAGTGTGGTTTGTTTTACTGTTTAACACACAAATCTCTAAGGCATTGGCAAACTGCTCATTGCTCAATCTCTGCTAAGCCCAGAGAACCACACTATATTTTATTAAAATTGCAATTTAATTTAACCACTCATCTTGCTCTTTGCAAAAAGAGTATCACAACTGTACAGAATAAATATACAGGCTATTTCATGGTCTTGTTTTTGAGGAAGGCTGAGGGCAACACAAGAACTGTACAAGGTTCAACTGGACACCCCTGTCAATCACAAATCCCTAGAAGGACTCATAGATTTCCAAATAGTGTTGGCACTAAAAAAGAGCAAAGCCTGTTCTGCTCCCAGTGGTGCAGCTCTTGGGCAAAAAGATCATATGCTTTTGATAAGGAACTGATTTTCTCAATGTTTCATAATTTGCAGTGGTGCCATTCATGGAGGTTTATAACAAGTCTCTCTGCCGTCCTCGGGAAATGTTGGTGGAAATTCAGCAGGAGTATCCTGATGACACAGAACATATCTTCATACCGTCCTGTGTGGTTCTCACCCGCTGTGCTGGGTGCTGCAATGATGAAATGATGGAATGCACCCCCACCGTCACATACAACATTACCTTGGAGGTCAGGGACCTCTTACTTCCACTCTCTTCTGTACTTTAATTCATTCTACTATCTGTCTGAATCTTGTTAAGTCTACTTTTTGGAAACCCTACGCTCCTTTACTGTCTCCCACACTCACACCCTTTATCTCTTTTTGGCCAAGCTAACAGGGTTTCTTCTGTATAAGAGTAGTCAGTTGTTAGGCAGTGTTGGATTCAGTTATAACTTAACAGTAACAGTGTTTCTATTTTTAATGTCTATAATGTGGTGTTTTAATGTGTATTATTGCTCTTTCTGTAGATTAAGAGATTGAAACCACTTCGTCATCAGGGTGACATTTTCATGAGTTTTGCTGAACACAGTGAATGCCAGTGTCGGTAAGAATTCTCACTTCAGTGCATTAATACACAGCTACTTAAATTAGGACATGTCATAAATGTAGTTTTTACCACTGACAAAAAAAAAGGTTTTAGTTGTTTTTCAATATTTAGGACTTCACTGTAAAGCCATGTGCCAATGAAAGTGTGTTTTCTAGAGGTTATCGAATTGTTTTCCACTGTTTTCAATGGAAGCACTGAATGTTTTAAAATATCAGATGAGGTACAAATGTCTGTTTTACATTGGGTGGACGAAAATTAAGTTTTGGGTAAATCACAATGCACATCACTATCAGTTTTAACCTGCCACCCAATCATCATAAAGAAAAGGCGGAGCAGAGATAACTAGAGCAAAAGAACTACCGATATTTACAGTGGCCAAAGCGCCTCAAATGCTGCACTAAATAACCACTCTTAATTTCTCGCAGCACTGCATTTTCAAAAGCGAATTGGCATTATCAGCTTACAAAAAGCTTTGATAGACACAGCTTAGAGATGTTAAGTAAAAGTAGAGAGTCAAATTTAGCTAACTTTAGTGCAGATTTATGAGCTCGCTGTCCTGCTCATTTTCTCTCACTGCTCTGTAACTATACTGGTATTAATTTACCTGATGGATATAAATCAGCGCATGTCCTTTCCTGTTCTGTTCTCTGTTTTGCAACTTTGCATTCTTTAATTGTGTGTTTGTTTATTGTGTGCACAATCAAGCATGTTCAGTGAGGTCATGTCTCAATTCTTTTTCAGGATGAAAAAAGATCTTCCAAAGGAAATAGAAAAGTGAGTACCATTGTTCTAGTGTGGCCATGAAGATGTGTGTGTGTGTGTGTGTGTGCATGGTTCTGCAGTCGCTCTATTTTGTCATTTTCCCATTCATCGTTCTTGCATTCATTTTTGTTTTCTAATCTGTCTGCCTTTATCTCAGTCACCCTTATCTTCAGCTAGGTGTATTTCTTCCTGTTTTCCTTTTATTCCTAGTCCTTTCATCTCATTTTTGTTGCTGTTCATGGTACACAAGCCATAAAATCTGATCGTGAAAGCACAGAGGAGTTCTTTATTGTTGTTTTTAAGCACATGAACCAGGCAAACAGGTGATTTAGATCTTGAAAATCACTAGTAGCACAATTGTTAAAGCAAAGCTATGGAAAAAAAAAAGAACCGGGTGAGCCCTTGAACAAGACTAGAATTACTGCTTTGCTTAATCCAGTCTTCTCCAGATAAACCGAGATACTCTCTGACCCTTGCACCACTATCTGATCTCACTTCCTTTTTAATGTCTTCATGTCATTGCACGTTGGTTCCTGAGGTGTAAATTCAGTTCCTCAGGTGTGTAATGATCTGCTTGAACAAGTGTACAAGTTTTGCTCGCTAGTTCAGTGCCCTCGCCCCACATTCATCTTCTCATTGTTTAAGCTCAGCTTTATGATTCGAGGTTCACTGAGGTAAGAGAGGGATTTGTCATCTCTGTAGTGTCTTTACGTCTAGCGATAAGAGAGTGTTTTTGCCTTTTGTTTATGAGCTTGTTTCCACTCCTCATAGATACCGCAGCGGTCAGTCAACTCCTCTCTGATGACTCCCTTTCATTAGAGAATGTGGGGCAAAGTGTTTGAAAGTTTACTGTAGTTGATGCTATTGCAGAGGGTGTTGATCTTTTGGCTGATGTGTTATGGGTCAGAGGTTATCTCTAGGGGTTTAAAAAGTTTAAATGCTTACTGGATCTGGTAAACAAGTGACCCTTTGACACAGAGGCAGTTCCTCGGCAGAGCACTGTATTCACAGGCACAAAACATGATTGAATTTAACCTCTGAAAATAATGAATGTGATTGTGGATGATAACAACACTAATGTGTAATTACAAATTCAACTTTATAGTCCCTATTTGTAGTCATCTTTATGTTTTTAATAAAACATGTTGTTTTAAAGTAATCATTGGGAATATTTAATCAAATATTAGACCTTTCTTCCATAAAGCAGCTTTTAAAAACAGTTTTCAACTCAAAACTGTTGTTTAAATTGCTTGAAATGTGCACATCTTCAAGAGGTGCCTTCATGACATGTATTAGTGCATGCTTTGAAATATTTTTTGTGAGGATTACACACCATGCAATGTGAATGTTTATATATCAGTTGCTTTAGTCATACAAATGTATTGGCCACCCTGCTCTCTAGTTATTTTCATTAAGCACTGAAAACCCCACAATGGTCAGCCACTATTGCAAGTAACATTAAACAGATCATGGCAGATGAGTTTGTACTGTGATTGTGAGTCAGGGGAAAGTTCACATTCTTGCTGCCTGACGTGTGTGATGTGATATGCCAGGAGCTATCTGAAAGATAAGTGAACGTGTATGTCAATACTGTTGATTTGCTGATTGACCAGTCTTCTCATTATAATAAAGCTGATCTTTTAATCGTTTCCTAATATGAGATTTTAGAGAATTCAGCATTGAATCAGTTTGTTTGTGTTTTGCACCAGCCAGGAATCCTGCCCAACATTGGTGAAGCTTTTAAAGATTTAATGCCTTGTTTATTTATTAAAACGTCTCCGTGAGAGAGAATCTGAAGAATTGATGAATTTTCCCAGAGCCTGGCTGGATTTCTAATTCACGTCCCTGGAGTTTGCTGTTGTGTCAGGCACGGATACAAGGATAAGCAGGGAAAGATGTGTTTTAGTGAGACATGTTTTCTGATTTCCATCTGGATCATTTTAGCCCTTCGTTCACTGCAGTCTGATTGTGTGGATGATCTTTTGCAACAACTCCGATTCAGTTTGTTTTTTCGATGTTCTTCTTTGTTTGTCATGTTCCCTTTCTAGAAAACCCCGGAAGGGCAAAGGCCAAAAGCGAAAGGGAAAGAAAAACCGTGAAAAAAAGCGGGATTTGTATGTCACCTCTGCGTTCGCCTCCTCTCACCTGCACCTGAGTGTGGCACTCTTGGTCGTCAAATTAATTTGGGAGGAGATTTTATGCCTCCTTTAATCAGCAAATTTTTTGTCAGATGTTTTAATTGCCATTAATCCATCAGTTCTTGCGCCACTTAATTAAAACTTACCATCCCATTGATCTCTGATCTCACAGAGCTTGATTCGCTATTGCTGGAGCACATGCTAAAACCATTAACAGTAACACTTTTTGCCCAAATGTTTTTTTTTGTTGGCACAAACCAATAGAGTGCAACAGTGACTGTCCACTTTATTAGTCTGTATCATTTTCCCATTCATTTTTTGTTTCTGCTAAGGAGTTCAATGCGTCAGTTCCAAGATGAATCATAAGGCCTACAACACGAATACATTTGCAAAAAAGGAGTCTTTTGAAGAATTAAATATTTATCCCATGCAGTGTTGTGAATGATGTTCTCCAAACAAAAGGGCAAAAGTCGGACAAGTTGGTAATTACAGAACTTGAATAAAAAGATATATGCACATGGTACAATTTGACAAGATGTTTATTGCAAAATAATAAACTTGTATGGAAACACTACGCAGTGGTTTATGGGAATACTCAATCAGTGGCCTAAGAAACATCCTTTTAAATGTGTATTGTTCCCATTTCTAAGGTTGGTTCCCAGGTTCATTGATCGTAGTACCTTGTTTAAGCAAGCGCAGCACTTCATGGGAATTTAAAAATGAAAAAGGTGAAAGCCCCAACTACAAAAGCATCATCACTTAACTTCCCCTGAACCCACGGTGTACTGTAGGTCTGTCTGTATGTCACTGGAGAAAATTAATGGGTTTTCTATTTTTGGAGCCGTACAGTTGCACTCTATATGTTGTGTCACAGGGCCCAATAAATCAAGCTCTAAGATGGGAGGAGGTAGGCAGTGGGAATCTAGTCATCATAAAGACTCACACAACCCACACAGCATGGCTTTTATTTGATGGTACTAATCACAGTATTTGTGTTGGAATCACAACCTTGTTTGTGCTGGTTTTTGTTTTTGGAATGTCGTTTGTTCTAATAATTCTTTTATTGTGTTACGATTCACCATCGTCCTCACATTGGTTCTGTTCTTTGACATATGAGAGGGTCTGTGTGAGGTTTTATTTTTTATTTTTTTGTTCGTTGCTTTGAGTTTGGTCTTGTCATGCTGAGTGAGTTCTGCCACACAGCATTACGAAAGTCAAACAGTCTGTTTACTTTGGTGCTTCTCCCAGTAATTGGGAAATGAAATGTGTTTCAATGAGAATGAAAAAGCGTACTCGAGGACAGTCTGCTCCTGTGGGACTGATGCTTTTGAGGTCAGTATTTTTCTGAGGGCTGAAGCTGGGGTTTATTAAATTAAGTGCTTGAAAGTACCACCACAGCTATTCACACAAATTATTTGACATTGCTTGAAATTATTTAAGTTTTAAAATTGTGTATAAAATCACAATCAGAGCTGTCACTGATTTCTAAGAATATTAGACTTGTGACATTTCCTCAAAATGGTCCTTCTCTCTATATTCCTGCCATTTCTCCTGTAAATAAAATGTGTTAAAACAGTATTTGCTTGATTTTGTTCAGAATTTTTTCTAAAGCACAACAATTGGTAAAATAAACTCTAGTGCATGTTTTTTAAGTAAAACATTCATACTTGTAATATAAATCCAGTGTTAGATTTAGACTGAGCCTAGCGCCTCAGTAATAATATTGACTTCAGATAAGGTCAGTTGACACAAATATGTGTGAATCTTCCTCATGGAATCCAGTATTTTGTACTGTACATTTATCCTGATGACTCTGATCCAACACGACATGACGCAATAAACAGAACCTCTGGATTCTTACGCACTGCGCTCTCTCTGGCTTTTATTCCTATATGCTTTTATAAAATGAAACCATTTCTTATTGTTTTCATTTTTTTCTTGCATCAACTGAGCTTGCAGGTGCATGGCCCCATCCTGCCTAACTTCAGCTATTCACACTCTACAACCCCCCCTTTGGACTCTCAGAAGGGGCAAAACCGTGGTTCCAGACCAGGGTGGCTCAAAAATGTACTGTTTGACTTACAGAGTGCCTGTGTGTGTGTGTGTTTGGGTGAAAGTGTTTAATAATGGCCATGAATAAGTGTCAGCAGTAATCTCCCCCAATCCTTGTCCTTTTCTCTCATTCTGTCTCTCTTTAGTAGTCAGTGTGAGCCTTGCTGTTCTACATGTTCTGAAAAAAGAAGAAGGTTATTTGTTCAAGACCCAGAGACATGTCAGTGCTCCTGCAAACACTCTGAAGCTGACTGCAGGTCTAGGCAACTAGAACTCAACGAAAGGACCTGCAGGTGTGTTTGTAAATCTATACTATTTTATATATCTATCTTCACATTTTGGTGCAAGACAGCCCTTCCTGTTATTTCATTGTCATGTGTATCCCTGGATAAAAGATGCATTGTTAAAAGTTAAAACTCGACAGTTAATCAGAATAAAATTTATTCTGTCATAATTTAGTCATGTCGTGTTATACCAAACCTAGTCTGTGGAATACAAATGAAGAGGTTTGGCGGAAAGTTCATGCTGCTCTTTACAACATGATGAAAGCATTTATGCGTTTGCATTTATGCTTTTATCCAAAGTAAAATTGCATTGGGATACACAATTTCATACTTTTTGCTTTCCTCAGGAATTAAAGCCATAATATTGGTGTTGATAGCATGGTACTCTATTGTTTATTTCATATTTATCTCATATTTCATACTATATTAAAGGTAAATAATGATTCTGATCATTGTTGATGTACTGAAAGAGTTTAAAGAAACAAGTAAATGAGAAATTTATGAATTGTATACAATTACAAGACCCAAATACCTGACAGAGACTGTGCTTGATGCATTTCTTCTAAAACTATAGTCAGACTTGAGTCAAATTTGTTATTTTTTTGGCAGGAACCAAAAAGGAGCAAGCTTAATCTTCTTCCTGTCAAGAGTAAAACAATTGAAATGTAGTAGAGCTTTCACTTGTCATTTCTTTCACTTATTTCCCAGATGTGACAAACCAAGGAGGTGAACCGAACTGACTTGACAATGGACATGAAGGAATATTTCACCAATAATTCACAGCACTTTGAACTTTGAACTCTGTGTCTCATTTTTTCATTGTGGATATATTGAGAGAATGAAGTGAAGTGGTTGGAAATGGAGATGGATGAGGGGGGGTTTAGTAGTCAATGAAGTGTCTGTTTGTATATTTTCATGATTTTCATGTGTGTGCTAAGCAAACCGAGAGACTGAACGCACAGGATTTGATTTGCTGCTAAGGTCTTCAGACCTGCGTAAATGTTTCTGATCATGGCTGGTGTGTGTAAAGGCATACCCGCATTCACTCAATGAAACGCATCACTGGATTTGGGTCTGCTGTGCAGTTTGTTTTTGTGAATCTAAATGTAAACAAGCGCAAACTAATTGTTTGGAAGACTGCAACATTGCGTCAGCGTCCACTACGCGACTATCATTCCTCTCAGTACATGAACACTGAGCAGAACATGTGTGTTTTTAGAGATGGACAATTGACTGGAGTTTTGACGGAAAGCGAACTGATTCTGCCATTGGAATGTCACACAGTGGAAACCTGCTGGCTGCTGTGGTAAATGTTTGCACCAGAGCTCTGACCTTGACGAGGCAAACCCAAAAATTTTTTGATCATATTCACTCCTTAAAGGGATATTCATTCTTTGACATGCTTGGAAACCACTTTTGAGTAAATCCTGTGATTTAGAGTCCATGCTTCCACACTACTGCGGATTTAAGATGACGATTTTGTGCTAGGTTTTCGTGGTCATTTCAGCTCATCTTGGAATTTTAGTCCAAATCTATTCCCCCTCCAAACGATTCAGTAATTTATGATTTTTTAGAATATTTTCAGTGTTCTTTCTCTTTGTATTTAATTTGACCTATTTATGTGCAGTGTTATTTTAAAATGGATCTTCTTGCCCCTTTTTATCTGCAAAACTCCACACTGTTGTTCTGAGGAAAAAAGCTTTCATGCCATTTTATTTTCCGTAGATGAAAAGAGAAACATTCCTATTACTGATCAGTGAGTTGTGTTGCCAACTGCCTTGACTTTGTTGCCTTGCTGCACATGTGTGTGTGCCGTGTGAGCTCTAACAAACAAACTGTAAATGTGATTTTGTGTGGATACGAGGTTAGTGTTTGTGCGCGTGTATGTTTTGGCGAAACACTCTTGATGTCAGTGTGACATACATATTGAATAACAATATAGCAGCCAAATGTAAATATAGGCCAAACCCACGTCACCATTTACTTCTACTATAATAAGATCTAACAAGCTGAAACAGTATGCTGAGGTTTGGTCTGATTCGATTGGAGTTTTACAGTTTAAACATTATTTATTTACTCTGTGTATGTAAATATGTTAAATATATTAACTTTTTTCGTGTCTATAATGTAGAACAGCATATTTATTTTCAAATTATATTGCCCTTTTTCTATAAAATTGTCTGAAAACCCGTTTCATAGTTGTGATGTGTTGGTGCAATTACGCGAAAAACACCTTGCGCAGGTATTTGTTTGGTAGGTATTTTTGAATCACAATACTTTTCAGTATTTAGGTCCTTAAATGTAAAATGTGTATAAGCTAGTGATATTTCTAGCATATATTTGTATTATAAAGTAAATAATCATGTTTGTTCAGGACCATATAACAAAAAAAGTTAGTAGAAATCAAGCATTCATTATTTACGGATATTTTTTTATCCATTTATATGACAGCAGCCTGAAAAAGACACACTATTGGAAACTGATTTCCAAATATAATTATCATCTCTGTGCTAAAAAATATTTATATTTTAAATACGCATGTTCTGCCAGTTTTATTTGGTCTCGAAGAAAAGGGGTGGACATTGCTCATGCATCTCTATACTTACTTTACACTTCTTCCATGTCCCATTTCTCAGTATTTTCTACTTTCTGTTAGGTTTAGCATAGGGAAACTTTTCAATGACACTGTCAAAGTCATTGACTCATATAAAGCCTAGGGCATTTCTCAAGATCCCTTTCTGCAGCATATATATTATACCAGTCTCACTAAAGAAATATTTTTCTTGAGAAACAAATTCATTCCATCTTAGCAGGAAAATAATTGCATGCATTCCTGGAATAGTTACACTTATTAACACAATTATTATTTATTTTGTTAATTTTTATTTGAGGGATGTTGCCTAGAGTTGCATCACTGATAGAATCCACTTTAAAACCTTCTTTTAGCCCTACATTGAGTTAGTCTTAGAGAACATTAGGTAGAAGTGTTTTGGTTTGGCAAACTATAAAACATACAAATGTTCAGCTAGCCATTCCAGAGTGTTCCCATCCATCTAGCTAAACCTGAGCTGACAGGTCCATGTGATCATCAGAGTGCAGCCATCAGTAGATCAGTGTTAATGAGGCTTAGATTTAAGAGCAGTTTGTGGAACTTTGTGTGTTTGTTTTGAAACAGCTGATTTTAGCCTGAGCCTCGCTCCGCTCACACTAGATTAGCCACTATGTTTGACATAATATGACCACGTGAAGCACTTAAGAGCTGCAGCTTTACACTACCTATGAAATATAAGGTAATCCCCACCAGCACAGGCCCCTCGGCTTCTTAAATACTCGCAAGAATGTTGTAAGTGACTTAATCTCTGATTAGATGAGGAATTTTCAGGTGGCAGGTTCACGTCTCCCATGTAAACCATCATAGCATTGGGTCTACCGGTGAACTTTGCCCCATCAGTTTAACCTGGAGTTAAATGGCACGGACGGAAAGGCTGCAGGTTTAAATCCCAAATATTTTGTGCATTTCTGTCAATCAGTGAGGAGGCTCATTCTCAGCAAAAAGTGCTTGTTACTGATATAATGAACTTGATAGTCCCGTTTAAACTTATTTCAGTGCATAATTATACTTAGTGAATTAAATATATATTTTTTATTTTTACTTAGGCAATTTGCAAGTCTTTACTCCTCCCATGTTTTTTTTTTTAAATAGCATTCACATAAATGCTTTAATTGAAATTAGTCACTTTATTTTTTAGGGGTCGCCACAGCGGAATGAACCGCCAATTTATCCAGTACATGTTTTACGCAGCACTGAGACAACCCAACACTGGGAAACACCCACACACGCTTGCACACACATACACTAAGGCCAATTTAGCGTATCCAATTCACCTGTACTGTATGTCTTTGGACCTTGGGGGAAACCAGAGCACCTGGAGGAAACCCACACGAACACGGGGAGAACATGCAAACTCCACACAGAAATGCCAACCGACCCAGCATTTCAAATCAGTGACCTTCTTGCTATGAGGCGATTGTGCTACCCACTGCGCCACTGTGCTGCCCCCCTGAAATGAAAATGTCATAGACTATCTTTGTATTTTCTAATTATAGGCACCTTTATCATGTTTTATTTTATTTACCACCTTTATTTTAGGCACTTTTTTCACTTTCACTGTTTATCCTCACTCATCCAACCTCTCAGTCATGGCTCAAACAGTAAGTTCAAAAGGATATAATAATTTACTATTTAACTTACAAGTAATGTCATCAAAATTTTCAAAAGCATTTTTTTTACTGTGATCCCATAGAACATACAGTAGGTCTCAAACTCAGTTACTGGAGGGCCACAGCTCTGCACTGTTTAACTTCAACCACCTCCGACTCACACCTGTTAAACAGTCTCTAGTAGTCTTGTACACCTTGATTAGTTGGGTCAGCTGTGTTTGATTAGGGTTGGAGCAAAACTGCAGAGCTACGCCCCTCCAGGAATTGAGTTTGAGACCTATGCCATAGAAGAACCATTTTGGTTTCCCAAAGAAATTCATTAACAGTTGTGAAATGAATAATTTTTTTGTGTGTAAAGAATATTTAAACATTTAATGAGCATTCATAAAGAAGTATAAGATATAAAGTTCACTATAAAGAACCTTAAGTTGCTAAACAATTTTTAATAGATCCCAATAAAGAATATTTGGCAAACAAGTCATAAATATAACCAATAAGCTATTTTAGTTATATGAACTCTAAATTCTCCTAGACCATTAAATAATTTTTGTGGCTACTTTTCGAGATATTTAGACATGCACATCTCCACAGTTATCATCTGCCAGGTATTGTGACTTGAGAGTGAGCATAAAATGAATTAACAGAGTATGTTGGTTCAGACACATTGGGACATGCAGATAAAATGTTACTAGCTGTTCTTCACACTGATTTTATTGTTTAGCAAGCAGTCATAAATTGGTGCCATGTGTAGATGTCTTGTCGCTGAAAATAAACTGGAATTTACCCTCTTTTCCAACAGAGTGGTGTAAGCAAGGTCTGCGTCTTTAGAAATGAGAGGCAGTCCACACCCTACAGAGACGTGCTCTCTGTCATGAACATACAGTCGCCCAATGGCATCATTACTCATCTGTCCATGTCTCACACCTGTGTGTGTGTGCGTGTTTGTGTGAGCGCGTCCGATTAAGGTGCGTGCTCACTTACACATATCTACATTTGCAGCCAGCATGTAGTCATCGATCTTATAAAACATGGATATATTTAACATTTTCTTGGCATCATTTACGAATCTGAATGAAAGAGCACGAGTAGAAGTGATTATTAATTTACACGTTTGAAAGCATGATGGAAAGCTTTGCGGTTTGCTTTAAACAAATGCTTCAGATCGTTACAGATAGTTTTCTGACAGTCTGCGTCTAATTCACTTAAGTTTGCAAACAGATTATACGTGATGACATTTTGATTTTGAAGTCAAATCTCTTCCGTGAGAAATGAGCTTTGATCCTTTTGTGCAACAAAGCACTGTCGTGGTATGAAAAACATAATTTCACAAACTCAAACACAAGGAAACATCATTTATTTCCTTAACCACAGCCACCTTTGATCAGTAAAAAAAATAAAGAGTCAAGAGATTGCAATGTCTGTTCCTAATATTTAATGCAACTAATTTCAACTTTATATCCTGCGAAGTCAGAAATTAACCAGGGCAAAGAGTTTAATGACATTTGAATATCTGACCTTATCTTTTATCTAACATTCAAAATGCCTAGGCAGTATATAATGTAATTGTATGCAGTAATATAATAAAAATATAGAAACTCTGCACTTTTCAAATCTGTCAGAATTTACATCTAATGTACTGTACTAGAGTCAGATTATGTTGAATGTGCAGATGATATAAAGTGACCCTTTTTAACATAACTGAAACATAATAATTTTTTTAAATAATAAAGTTTTATAATAATAAAATCAACATATTTCTCTATTAATATTAAAATTTTATATGTAAATGAAACTTTTTGTAGTATTTATACAGTTTTTTTCTTGCTTTGACCTGTGTTGTCCTCAATCGTAAGTCATTTTGTATACAAGTACAAATTTATATATAAATTTAATGTAATTTTAAAATACAGTATATATGTGAACGTTTGCGCTAGATTTTTAACTAAAGCAAAAAAAAAAACATGAATGTTTAATTACATAAATATAGCATTGCTATAAATGACATTTCAATGTACTTACTGTAAGAACAGCTGCTGTTTCTGTCTGTCCAGAAGCAATGCTTTTTCTTAGCCACCCTGAGATTGATGTTTTAGCAACAGCAATTCTAAGTTTTTTACAGCCTCCATAAACCTCACAATCCATCCAGTCTCCTTTTATACTGGTTGTGCATGGAAATAAAAATATGATAATACAATTTAAAATACATAAAGGCAGCATATGCTATACATTTTCCCCCACTATTTTAATTCCAGTTTACATATGTTTATCCACATAAAAAACACTTGAGTTTGGGGGATAAACCACTTCATAAATATCCATTTTTGCTTCAGTGAATCATAGAATGAGTCAAACAATGAGTCACGCAATAAAGTTTTTTATTCCTGGGTAAACGGGTTTTAAACCTGGTATTTCACCCCACATTTATTCATGGGTATAGAAAAGTTTGCATTTAATTTTTGACGGGCCTTTGATTTGTCCTCGAACCTCTTAGCTTCACTGAAGGAGATAATTATTATGTATTAAGCTGATCTCAGAGCAGGATTGTGGCCAAATGTGATATAAGTAGGCATGGAATGAATCTCTGCAATGGCTTCAATGTGGAGTAAATCCCAGCACTGATTATCTCTATGCATGTCTGCATAAGCATGAAGTATGTTCAAGTTTCTGCATCCTCTAAACTACTCTCTCCTTTCCCATCTTTCTTTCACCAAAGATAAACATGCAGTTTTTCTTAGATCACACATTTTGGAGATGTATAAACAACCACTGCACACTCAGTCAACATCTGCAAGACTAAACACAGTCATCCACAAACACGCAGCAAAAAAATCTCTCATTTGCGTTGAAATAAACACTCTGAATTTTCGTAGGTTTTCCTTCGTCTCTTTTTGTATTTGTGGATTAGAAACTCACAAAAAATATTGTCATTGAATTTTAATAATAGTAAACTTAATAATTTTAATTAATAGAAAAAGTGTAATAAAGCTTTATTTTTTCCCTGTATATAATATTTTTCTGAGCAAATTAAAGACTAAAATGGCATTCAGTGAAACAATAATTAATATTTTCCAAAATTGTACAGGTTTTACCCATTTGTCAGTTAAATGTTTGTAATAATTTATAATATTGTTTAACCACCTATACCTTTACATATGAATTAAGAATTAATGTTTTAATGAATTAATGTTTTGTTTATTTTTATATAAATATATCACATATCAATGTATGTCTTGCAATGCTTCAAGACATAGCTACTTTGGATCCAAATAAACTCAAACATATGAGGGAAACTTATACACTTATTTTGAAAAGTAGTTTTTTTTTACAAACCTTAAAATTGTAAATTTTAGGATTTAGTCGTGTTGTTTAGTTCATCATGTGCTTTTTAGTATTTTTTTTTTAGTTTAGTCTAACAGATTGAACAAAGTGCTGTATATAATTCTGGTGGGGTTTCTTAATTCCATGCCAAAACTGTCAAGGTCTCAATTAATATTTAACAATATAAATATTAAGAAAAGCTTTGCATGCCTTTGCAACCAAAAAATGGTTAGCTGTGGATTTAAAAGATAATAGGTTCAGTATGAAAAGCCATATTGTGTGTGACTCATTATGACTTGAGCTGTTTGGCTGGAACATCACAAAAATTATTTTCTGTCTCATTATTGTCTGGTTTTGCAGTACAGATTTGTAAATCAAGATGCATTTACTTCAGATGCAAAAGTACTTCAAAAAATAATCCAAATTAAGTGCATCTGCCACTTAAAACAAGATAAAAATATTTTTGAAATTATTTAGAAATATGTGCATGCAGGGAAAACTTCAGTATTTCAGTCCAAACAAGGGAAGGAAAGGATTGTGCTTTTGTGACATTATGATTGGCAGACCTTCTAGTTTTAAAAATATTTTTAAATCTGCAACACAATCATATGAATTAGATTTTCGTTCGTTCGTTCGTTCGTTCGTTCGTTCGTTCGTTCGTTCGTTC
>CAIGQZ010031558.1:2374173-2395611 GCA_903798205.1 Danio tinwini | reverse complement strand
TGTGTGTGTGTGTGTGTGTGTGTGTGTGTGTGTGTGTGTGTGTGTGTATGTCGGGTAAAAGTGGCCTGATCTCATATGTCATACGAAATGCTCGGAGAGAGAAAGAGAGTAGAGGGTGAGAGTAAGAGAGCGGGACAGAAATAGGGGGAAGGAGAGTGAGGGAATGTGTATAGATGTCAGTGAGGTTACTCTCACAACAGCACAAGAGCTGTAAAGCACAAACTACAGCTGCAAGTCAACTAGCAAACTGATTTTTAAGCATTTTTAAGTGCATACTACTTGGACTAGTTAACTTCACTGTATTACTTTATTACTTTAATTGTATGTTTATCTGTTTATTAACTTGTATGTGTAGCTCAGGAATCATGAATCGTGCATGTGTTTCCAATAATGTTTTTGGGCATTTTATTGCATATTCGCTGTGTATGCTATAGCATTTTCTTGCAATTTTGAGATGTTATTTTTAAGTTTGTCTTAAATTTAAAAAATTATTTTGAAATATAAAGTTGCAATTATTATTATTATTATTATTATTATTTTTTTTTTTTTTAATATTATTATTATTATGTAGCGCCACCTAGGTGTAGTTAGGTTTAAGATATCAGTCCAGGTTCAATAAACTAAATGCCTACAGAGCTGTTTAAGTTAGGCCCCTCTAACATAATTCAATGATGTAATATATATATATAAGGTAAATTAGAATATTAATCTTCAGCAAGATTGAATAAATGACCAGAAATGAACTCTGTGAATAATAAAACTCTTAGATAAATCAGAAAATATAATGAATTTAATTAAAATAGAAATGTAATGATTAGGAAAAATCCCAGGTGAAAACAGAATACAAGAATATGCAATTTATGCACAACCAAAATAAAGTAAAATGACCCAAATATAAGTCAACACGAGAGATTTACAATGAAAAATAATAAATAAACAAATATAGAAAAATACCACCTTTACACTAAAATTATAAGGCAACAAGTGACTAAAGGGTGACAGACTCTTTGGAGTTGGTTTCTCTTTGTAAATACCTAAAATTGTGTCACTGAATTACATATATACAAACTACTCACTGTATAAAACTGCTAAACAGGCAGGAGTTTTTATGCTCACTGCATAACCATCAACAAATAGAAACTCAGTGAGCCCACACACTCAAACATTCATAACCCACCCTGTTGCAGGCCTGTATCGTAGCTAGTGCTCGAGGTGGCTGGGAAAATGAAAATGGCCTTATTATTATTATTATTATTATTATTATTATTATTAATATTATTATTTAATTAGATTTTTCCTCTGGCTGAAAAATTATTCCATATTTTACCCTATAAATGTCTAACTCTTCTTAAAGAGATAGTTCATCTATAACTGAACATTCACTCACCATTTACGCTTCCTAAAGTGGTTCTAAACCATTATGAGTTTCCTTTTTCTGTCAAACACAAAAGAAGATATTCGGAAGAATGTTAGAAACCTGCAACCATTGACAAAGTGTAAGTAAAACAAATACTATGGAAGTAAATGGTTACAGGTTTCCAACTTTTTCAAAATTAGTTTTCTTTTTCTGCTAAACATTCATTCATTCATTTTCTTTTCGGCTTAGTCCCTTTATTAATCAGGGGTCGCCACAGTAGAATGAACCACCAAATTATCCAGCATATGTTTCATGCAGCAGATGCCCTTCCAGCTGCAACCCATCAGTGGGAATCTGTTGAACACAAAAGAAGATATTCAGAAGAATGTTTGAGACCTGTTGTAAATGTTAGAATATCGGAAAAACAAATACTATAGAAGTCAATGGTTACAGTTTTTTTAACATTTTTTAAAATAACAGCCCAAGACTCATCTTTTTAGCCGTCTTGGTGTGCATCAGTGCTTAGATGGCAAATACATTCCACCAGAGTTTGTTTAAATCAAGCAAAGTCTGAACACACTCAAACTAGAGAAGCGAAACCAGAAAAATTATGCAAGGAGGGTAAGTTATAAACATTTTTTGTTTTAGGCCTTAAGATATGGCAGCATTTCAGAAAGCAAGCTTGTGTATATTTTCATTTGGTTTTTGAGGTTTACAGTATGTTGATTTATGAATTCTTGATGTTTTACTGAATGACAAGACAAGAGTACTTACAAAATCATTTTTACACCATGTTAATTATGAATATCACGGCTATCAACCTCTCTGATGCTGAACATGTCTAAGAAGATCTAATGAGTTAGAGAAGAGACTTTTGCTCTTTTAACTAAAAATGAATCACCTCCTGCATTATGCTGGCACTCACTTCACCAAAGGAACTTAATAAATCATGTAAGCAGCACCTGAATTGGCTGTTTAATAGTGAACACACCTCGTACATCTATATGTTTGGTTGTAACTTTTCCAGGTCTGTTATATAATGAAATATTACTGTGTAACCTTTATGCAGACCCACATGAAAACCCCACAGAATTGCAACATCCATTCCTGTTCAGATTCAACACACGCTCTTTCCTTTATGTGTGTATTTGATTATGCGTATGCATTTTCCCAGTAGATCTGCTGCTGTTTTGGTTTTACTGCTTCTGTCATTCTCTCATGTTTTCACTGCTGTAAAGATCTGATCTGCCATTTATAGCTGCGGTGTCTCCACGTAGTGCCGGAGCGGTGTGTTAGTGTGTGTGTTCCAATCGGGAAAATATGGCTCTGACATTTTTCCCAACCACAGGCCAACATTCATTTAAAGCATTACACACACATTACACACACTCTCATATTCAATATTTTTTACATCCAGTTTTTTTCAGTATTTTTATTTTAATACATTTAAAACATAATTGGGTAGTAAATGTTTGTGTTTGATGCTGTAAATTAACTCAAATAAAAATAAGTCTTATATGGGTCAAAGATATTTTTAGCATCAAAACTATAAACTAGAATCATTTGATGACATACTGTATAAAATGCTTTATTAAAGTATCAAAGTGAAGTCCCAAAATATTTATTAATAGTGATTTATAAATATTTAAACTACCCTTCATCTCATCTATTTGTCAGCAAAAAGGGTAGCTTTTTTTCAGTTTATATCGTTCTATGTATTTTAACAAGTGCTTCTCATAATACGTATGTTTAATTTTATATATACACTACCTCACAAAAGTTTTGTCGCCTGTCCAAGTTTTAGGAACAACAAATAATAACTTGACTTCAAGTTGATCGTTTGGTATCAGAAGCGGCTTATATGAAAGGCAAAGGCCTCTAGATTACGCTTATTTTATCAAAATCAAAATGTGATCATGCCTCGATTTTTAATTATTTATTTAGAACAGTAAGGTCTGATTTTGCTTAGACAAAAGTCTTTTCACTTAACAGAAATAATGTCCAGTATAGAATATAAAGTCATGCTGCAGTGGAAACAGAATAAATATTGTGTCTGACTCCATCATGAGCTTGGAGGACTGCATCCATACATCTCTGCAATGACTCAAATCACTTATTAATAAAGTCATCCGGAATGGCAAAGAAAGCGTTCTTGCAGGACTCCCAGACTTCATCAAGATTCTTTGGATTCATCTTCAATGCCTCCTCCATCTTACCCCAGACATGCTCAATATTGTTCATATCTGGTGATGGCCAATCCTGGAACACCTTGACCTTCTTTGCTTTCAGGAACTTTGATGTGGAGGCTGAAGTATAAGAAAGAGCTCTATCCTGCTGAAAAATTTGCCCTCTTTTGTGGTTTGTAATGTAATGGGCAGCACGAATGTCTTGATACCTCAGGCAGTTGATGTTGCCGTCCACTATGCAGATCTCCCATACGCCCTCATACTGAATGTAACTCCAAACCATGATCAAACCCAACTGGGAATCTTGGATCCATGCGGGTTCCAGTAGGTCTTCTGCAGTATTTGTGATGATTGGGATGCAACTCAACAGATGATTCATCTGAAAAATCTACCTTCTGGAGTCAAGTTATTATTTGTTGCTCTTACAACTGGGATCGACAACAAGACTTGTCATAGTGTCAAGACTATGTATGTCTGTTACAATAAAAGAAAGTGTAATATTATTTCACTCATATTTCCAAAATACACCCATATTTCCAAGACACTTTTACTAGCATTTGATATATTTTCTCTGTATATAAAATCTTTTTTGTCATTTTAATTTGATGTCAACAACAAAAAAACAAACAAAAAAAAAAAAACAAAAGTAACTTTTAAAGTTTATCTAAATTTTAAAATCACTTTCAAACCATTAAACTATCAATAAAAACTACAATAGCAGCTCAGTGATGCTTGTTAGGATTCACCTGTACAATCAAGTTATTTTCAATCAGAAATTGTTTGTTTTTCTCAAATACTTAAAGAAATTGCAAAGAAAAAACACTCTGATTTAAATGTGAACTTTTGAAGTAAACAAATATTTTAGCATGAAACATACTTAGTCTTGTTATTTTGCAATTTCAAATAAGCATTTACTACTGTGCCAAGATGACTAGGTGATTTTTTTTACTGATACCATACTACAAATGTGTATAAAAGAGAATGACTTTTTTGTTCACATTTATAACCACACAGCAACATAAAAAAATTAACCATTCAGAAAAGCTTTCATCACGGTGGCAAGTTGTGTCATGCAGCCCATCCAGATTAAAGCAATTTGTTTCAGTTAATGAGTTGCGAAAGAATTCTAACTGAACTTCTCTCCGAAAATGTGTCTTTGTGGTATTACACCAGCTTTGGTTTTGGCATTAGACATCATGATGTAATAATGTGTGTGTGTGTGCGTGTGTGTGTGTGTGTGTGTGTGTGTGTGTGTGTGTGTGTGTGTGCGTGCGTGCGTGCGCGCGTGCGCGCGTGCGTGCGTGCGTGCGTGCGTGCGCGCGTGCGAGCGAGCGAGCGTGCGTATTTGTGTGAGCGTATTTGTAAGGTTTAGGCCAAAGGTGGCCAACATCAGCACTTTGCCCACTGACAGAAGTTTTAACAAAAAGGCCAAATGAAAGGAAGAGTTCTTAGAAAAAAAAGAGTCAGTGTGGTTTCCCTGGTTAGTTTCAAGGAGTTTTGTGTGTCGAAGTCTTCCAGTGGAAAAGCTTTCCTGTGCATACAAATGTCCCTAAATAGAAATATATGTAATTGTGGCTGTCACTGAGATGAAATATTTCCCACCATTTCAAAGAGATCCTGAGAATCTGTCATCTTTTTGAGCAAGAGTCTGTCTGTCTTTTCACGTTCATGACTTTTTGAATGGTTCCCTGAACAATAGATAAAGAGTTATAATTATTTGGCTTTTACATTTCGGAGGTGAATGTTTTAGTTGGATGGGGTGCATTAACAAGACCAAATGACTCAACCACCCTCCATAAATCTTAAACGTGATCATCCCATCTGATAGACATAACATTTCTTTGAGATGTCATGTGATTTAGATGAATTCATTCAGTTTTTGTTTCATCATTTAACTAATTATTAACCAATTGCAGCAATGGGCCTTTTGATAGTTTTGACGGATGAGAGATAAAGAGAGGCTTGACGCCAACTGAGCCATTTAGCTTGAAAAAGAGGCCAATTTAGATCTTGATGTAAGTTTTTGGATACTTAAAGGTGTTTGCAATGATAGATTTTGTTTTTCTTGGTCTCCAAATCAAGACCATGGCGGAGAATCGTGTGAGGTGAGCTGCATCGCCTCTTTAAAAACATCACTTCCAGAAAGCCCTGGGTCAAACATCTAGAAGAATAATGAGTTGGTTTTGTGGAGCAAATTTTAATTAAACAGAATAAACAACCTCTATTTGTTGAAACCCAGAAATCCAGTACAACGCCTGGACTATTTTTGAGCTATTCCCATCTCTCAGTTGCAACACACTGACACATTAGGAAGGGAAATTGCACATGTGTCAGGATGACCCTGGTCCCTGTGAGCTTTCCACATGACAGAAATGCTAAACTGACACAACTGTCAGCACGCCTAGCTCAAGAGTTCACAATTGATATTAATGTCTGGAATTTACAGTCTATACATTCCCCAGCCACTTAATTAGGGAAGACTTCCTAGCATTGGGTTGGATCTTCAGAACTGCTTTAATTCTTTGTGGCATACAGTAGATTCACTAAGTTTTTTTCTATATTGAGAAAAAGCTTCATGCAGTTGCTGCAGATTTTTTGGCTGCACATGTGAATCTCTTGTTCCAGCACATCCCAAAGGTGCTCTACTGAACTGAGAGACAAAGTCACTTTAAGGCAAGTCATTTCACTAAGTGGCCATTTTGGAAACGCAGCTTGGCCATTCTGTTTAAATGGGGAGCATCAAATTCACCAAAATTGCCTGACAAGCTTATGATCAAACTTCATATTAGGAATCACCAATAAAATTAAACAGCAACTGCTTTTTAGTTTCATTTCTAAACATTTAAATCACACAAATTCTGCTGAAAGTCACGTCTGGTCCTATCCCCTATCCCCTATCCCCAGAGAATCGTCAGTCTTGTACTAGATGGCATTTGCCATATTGACTGTTACACATTTTCCAATGCAAACTATATGAGTGACATGTCTTGTGTAATCTATAGTCTTTGACTGAGATCTGGTGACTGTGGAGATCATTTGAGTTTTGTGAATGTTCAAGAAATAAGTTTTATATGGTTTGAGCTTTATAACATAATGGTATTCTGCCAAAATTAGCAATATGGGAAGATGAGTATGTTGTCATTATAGAAATGGACATGGTCAGCAACAATACTCAGGTATGTTGAGGTGTTAAAATGATGCTTAACTGGTACAAATGAGCACAAAGTGTGCCAAGACAATCCCCTCCTCCCTTTGCTGACCTTGGTTGTAGCAAGTGGTTATTTGAGTTAACTGTCAGTTTTCCAATTATCTTCTGATCTCTTGCATCAATAAGCAATTTTTAGGCATAGAATTAATGTTAGCATGTTTCCTTTTCTTTCTTTTTTTGACTGTTCTCTGTAAACCCTAGAGATGGTTGTGTGTGAAATCCTAGCACACAGGTGTGAAACTTCCTGGAGGGCCTCACTAATTAAACACACCTGCTCAAACTAATTGAGTCTTTTAGGCTTGTTTGAAACCTATAGGTACTGTAAGTGTGTTGAAGCAGGGTTGAAATAAACTGTCCAGGGCAGCAGCCCTCCAGGAACTGAATTGGACACCACTGACCTAGCAGATAATACATCCAAAATCTCTTAGAGTTTTTTCCCTCATTCTGAAGGTCGCTTTAAACGTCAGCAGATCATCTTGACCACATCAACATGTTAAACGCACTAAGTTGCTGTATGATTGGCTGATTGAATAACGAGCGGCTGAACAGGCACCTAATGAAGTGGCCAGTCAGTGTTTTGTCTATGTGAATACAAACTCATCTAGTTTCCTACAGGGTCTACACCGTTTCAGTGAACTATACCAACAGGTGCCAGCATTTCCAGAACTTGAGAGTTGGTGGAGATACAGATGTTGTCAGATCAGTACTGATCTCATTAGACTCGTGCACGCTGGGGCTGTGTGTTCAGTATAATGGAAGTAATGGATTTTACACACGCCGCATTGCCCACGTCTGTAAGAAAACACTGAGCCATTAGAGCCAGAGGGCCTGGCACTGCAAATATTTGGCCATGGATGAAGGTAGGGGTCATGTGATTGGTTTTATGGCACTCAGATTTTCCACATGTAACAATTACTTCAGAGCAGCATGTCACGCGGACCTGTAGTTACTCCAAATTAAGTGTTCAGGAAAGGCCAAACGCTTGTCTGCCAAACCTTACAGTCATATTGAAACCTTTTGTATTCACATACTGTACTTATATTAATGTGATTCCCATTTGATAGTTTAAATAGTCATTATTTCAGAATTGATCAAACATTCCATAACCTAAAAGTGAATCTTTGTTTGCCTAACCAAAATTACTGTGCTTATGGGTTCCTGTGTAAACAAATTGGTGTCAAAGCTCTTGTATGAAACAATAATGAGAAAATAAAAGCTGGCTAATGCACATGCTCAGACATGATCCCAGGGGTGCTGCACACATTTGAGTCTGGTTTATATCATGCCAGGAAACAGTTTAAATACAAAATTGTTGCTTTAAGAAAATCTGATCTATACAAAGTATGTAGTTTTTGCTGGATATTAGTGGTCCAAGTTATATTCTGGTCTCTAACTCTAGAAGCTTTTTTTGGTTGAGAAGAAAATCTCGGGTCTATTCACATCAGTAAACTGTAAAATAAGATACACATTCTATGCATTTTATTCATTTATGTTCATTTGTTAACATAATGTGTCTTTTTTGGGGGCCAAAATGCACCTAGATCATCATGATGCTTAAACATGTGGGAGTTTGAGCAATAGTAATAGTGATGTTTGCCTTAACAAGCACTACTAAATGTTATGCCACTGATCCTCTGGCAGCGACTGGACAGAGTATCATTCACCTCTCGATTGGCTGGACTATTTGGTAAAGGTATCCCGGTATGCTCATATCTTTCTGATCACGTATACGAACGTCCCATTTTAACAAACCTCCCCCTCGGGTAGATGACCTACGACAGCCTAAACATAGCAAGGACGACAGATCCTCAAGTTTCTAGGAAACCCGTGTTACTATCTTAAAATCAATAGAGTAATGTGATAATGCACTGAGTGGAAATCCTGCTTGGATATGACTGCAGCTGAAGTTTGCATTTAGAGTTTGATGCTAACAGACAGTCCAACCGTGCTGATAAGATGCGGTTAGATGCAGTTGAGTGGTGGAAGTGACTGTGGCTTATCCTGTTCTGCTCAAATCTGTTAAGCTGACTCATGCGGTTGCGCTCAGTTGATCTCATGCCATCGCTCTGGCACAAAGGCTAGGAAACGTTCATCAGTGCTTGGAGGAGGCAATGTAGAGACATCCAGCTGTCTTTAGGGATGGGTCTCCTACAAAGTAACATCGCCCTCCTGTGGCAAGATGCCAAAAAATGCCTGTATATATTTTTTGCAGGTGGTAGTTGGTGGATAGTAGTTGGTAGATGGCTTATTTGCCTTTCCCACCCTCTGAAACATCTTTAAAATCAAGTGAGTGAAATGTTTGAGGTTTGCTTGGAGTAACATGATTTTAACTTTTCTTTTGAGATGTGATTGGAAAAAAAAAATTATTTTATTTTTTAATGCATTTGGGAAAGAGCCAATAATATTCATAGAACTTTTCCATTGCACAAAAACATGGGTGAAGGTTTTAAGATTATTAAAATGCTCTTCACACTAAGAGTTATGTCTCTTTTAAGAAGTGTTTTCTGAAAGGGGAATTTTTTGGGGGATTTTTTTTGTTTTGTTCTGTTACGTCACTATAAAAACTCTCTTTAGCAGTCGTTATTTTAAAGCATGTTTTATAGAGGTCTATGAGGAAGTGATATATACAGAAAATATTTTTTATTTATGTGCATATGAATTTTTCTGTTTAAAAATGTTATTTAAGATGTAAAGCTGTAATTGATTGTTTAAATAGTAGGACTGCTGTTCTTGGCAGATGCCACCATACACTTAAAGTTTTGGGTTGGGCCAATTCATTTTTTCCAAGTGCTTTTTTTTTTTTTTTTTTTTTAAGAATTTCTTCAGAATTAGTTTCTATATTAATATATATTTTGCATCTTTACTTTAATGGCTTTATAATTTTGAAAACATCTTTTTTTTTAAACCCTAAAGATTGTTGACACATAGGAACATGCAAAGGAACAGCATTTGATTGACATGCAAGGAAAAGCATTTATTCAAAATAGAATTATTTTACAACATAAAAGTTGTCTTTACGGTCTCATTTAATCTATATAATCTATATTAATCTATATCATTCAATCCTTTTTTTAAGGTTTGTGATAGTGAAAGGAATATGAAACATTTGATAAAGGACTATCTTTGTACAATAGACAGTTTTATGACACTAGTCTCACATACAATGCTTGGTTTAGCTGTACTGACCTTGTCAATTTGAACATTTGAACATGTGCATTTCTTTTCCTGATGAACTTTGCAAGTACATGTCAACTTACACTAACCCCAACCTAACAGTCTGCATATAATCTAATGAGAATTAGTTGGCATGTAGATGCAATGTAAGTTGAATTCAACAAACGGACCATCAAAATAAAGTGTGATCAATAATTTTGTTTAATTATCAAATAGAACATTGTGTTATATATTTGTTACATATGTGAAAATAACTCAATTTTTCACAGTTCACATTTTTCAAATACTACTATTATATAAATACTACTACTATTTTATTCTACCTACTACTACTATTACTAATGCATTGGTATAAAACAAAGTTAGCTTGTTGTTGTAAAGTAACAGACATTTTATAGAAAGAAATAGGCTCGTATTGATAATGACCAATTGCCAAATGTGAGTGAACATTAGCATAGACAAGGAATTGAAACAGCATTACTGACTGATGTTTGGCTTGTTTTATTAATAATAGTAAATACGTTGTTTATTTGTGTAATTAATAAAGTCTAAATAAGTCAAAATGAATAATATATTGTTATTTTTATAATATAAAATATGTAATGTATTTATTATTAGTAGTAAATAATTTTTTAACATTGTTAACATTTAACATTGGTTTAATAAATGAAGATTGCCTATTTTAATAATATATTATTATTTTTCATAATATATAATACTTAATTTATTTGTAGTTTTCAATACTAGTTTTTTTTTTCTTTTAAAATAAATTACATTATTATTAGACATTTTTTTTAGGGGTGTTTAAGCATGTATTTTTTATTTTTTATTTTATTTTTTTGCACAGCTGCATGAGCCGACCGAGAGTCAGCTGTACTGTCCTCTATAAAGCAGGAAGGATGCTGAGACACATTCACAGGACACACACCGTCAGCACAATTAAACTTTCCACTGCACACTTTGGAAATGTACACTAAACTCCACCTGGAAGTGATTTAGCATTCCAAAAATATATTAGCTGTTAAATCGGACTAACTCTCTGGACGATTGGTGCTGAATGAAGCTTCGGCTCTCCAACTCTGAAAGAAACCAGATGGACAGTCTGAATGTTTAATAGAGAAAAGCCATGCGATGTGAAATAGGTAATACATTAACCACTCACTGACATACATGCATTACGTAACAAATCTCTCTCTGGCGGGTTAATATTTTGTATGTTATGAAGCTGCTGTTGTCGCTCAGAGGCTGAAGGTTGATGTGGTGGGTCTGTTTGATTGCCTGTGATTTTGTTTTTTTTTTAGACCTCCATTGAATGTCATATAAACACAACACAATATTTGGCTCAAAGTTACCTTGCATATCCAAACAGGTATATTAAAATGGGGCAGCTCATACGGTAAAAAAATATACTTGCAAAACACAAATTTAAATATAATCTGTATACAATTTCTTGTGAAATCTACAGTAACATACTGGCAGCAGTTTGACAGCAACTTACTGTAAATCAATTACAGCAAGAATACAATATTTACATTTACAGCCACTTATCTTGCTCTATATGCAGTTATGGTATTGAATAACTTTACTGTAAAATATACAGTAACATACTGCACAACTGTCCTACAGTAAAATACAGTTCTTATTACAGTGAAATACTGTGTAATTTACAAAAATCGTTAATGGTGTATTAAAAAGTAAACAAAATGACGCAAAAAGTAAAATCATTTAACAGTAGATTTTGCCTATTTTTTTTAAGTAAATACAGACATATATAAGGTCTAAAAAACTCTATATCAAAATTTAACAACACAATTAACTCATTAATTAATTAGTTTAGCCAGAAGAAAAAAAATTAACCCTTTGGGAGTAAGAAAAATATTTACTGTCAGTATTTATTACAGTCACCCAGAAAGCATGTGAGCATTTTGACTCTCCTTCCTTAAATGTACACTTTGACCTGTGTTGTGCATTGATAATATACGTGGGCTGAATATGTATGTTGGAAACGGCACATGCATGTTTACTTACCTGCAGCAGAAGCTTTCTGGAGCAAAAGTCACTAGAGACATAAAACCAACAGAGTTTAAAGAGACAGTTCACCACAGAAAGGGAAATTCTATTATAATATCTTTCAATAAAGTTGGTGTTATGCAGAATATTCATGTGACTATTTTCCATACAATCACTTTTAATATTCCTTTTGAATGCACATGAATGCAAATCAGATTTGAGGTCTGAAGTGCAAGATTTTCAGTCAGTAATACTTTAATTTTTGGTCACAGAATGCTAAATATATAATACAAAGCCTAATATGGACTAGTTTATGGTACTTGTATAATGCTGTTGTTGGAGCTCTTTCGCTTTCAGTATGAAAATGAGAAGCCTGAATATTTCTCCTTTTACAATACTTTTTATGGTGCTTTTTTGTCGTCATTCATTTTCATTGCACTTTCATTACAGTAAGCTGTTAGAACAACCTAATGCTTTTGATTCCCAGAATAACTTATATAAAAATGTGCACATCTGCCAAATGCATACATTTACCACACTTTTTAACCATTTTAATAAGTAGAAGTCAGATTAAGCATGTTGATTAATTTTTTAATAAATATATATATGTAACGCTAAAGCTTATTTCACACACATTTTAAAATATTGCAGACATTTTAATCAGGGTTCATATGGTTCTGGAAAACCTGGAAAAGTCCTGGGATTTTGACAAGGCATTTTCCAGGCCTGGAAAAGTTTTGGAAAACCAAATAAACCCAAAATGTTTTGGAAAAGTCATGGAAATTTGTTTAACAAATATCTGTGTACTTGAATATATTTAAGATGATAATATTGGGTACATTTTAAATGCAACTATTCACAACTCGCAGTTTTAGCTTCGCCTCTTTCACTCGCTTTCACCGTGATTCAAAAAACATTTCGAGTGTTGTGTCCAGAAACAATCTCTAATAACTACAGAGGTAAGATACTGTTGGTGCTAAAGTCTAATTTATACTATTCTTATAAGTCTTGTGAAAACACAAGCCAACATTTCTAAAATATTTTCACACGGACAGCAAGAAAACCGAAAACTCATTCTGAAAACTATTTTTTAGATATAAAACTACATTTAAAAACAATATATAATACTACATAGATTGTCACATATTTTTCGATATGCTATAATAGACATTACATGAAAAATAGGGTCATGAATATTTACCCTTAACGTTCTGTAAAAGTCATAAAAAAGTCCTAAAATTGTAGTTGTAAAAATGTGTATTGTAATTTCTATGATTTCTGTCTATATTAAACCTCTCTGACTCTAATTTTGTGTTGCATGTTAGCTGTAGTTCAATTGACACATTGATACAGACTATAAATGACGTAAAAATAGCCTTGGGAAAGTTACAACTTTTATAGCTTGCAGAAGACGGGCAGGTTTACACGTTCCACAACAGACGTGCAACCTTGACCTACATTTGCTTGACTGATTAGACAGCACAACTTCTCTGATGCAGATCATGTGCGGCTCGGCTTTGACAGGTGTGCTTCATCTCGGACAGTGACAGTGTTGTTGGTGTTGAGCTTTTAAAAAGACTGAAATTGTGACCAGGACATCATGGACAGCAGGTTATTTAAAGAACAGTCAGAGCAGTCAGCAGATACTGGCCTTTATAGAACATCCTTTCACCTTTACCGTTCATATATTACAGAGAATAATAATGATCTCGTGTTCATCCGAGTGCCATTGAAAACTCAGATTTATTGGAGAAACAAACCCTGAGATCACCTCCCAGACTATTCTGGCTTCGCATCAGAAAAACTTCCATCTCACGTGGCCATGATAGCCAACAATAGCTGATATAATTCATATTTACAGTAGGTTTTTGCAAGAAGGGACCTGAAAGGCTTGGGTATAAACATTTATAAGATTAATGTCTTCAACCACTCCCTTCTCCCGCAGGTTTTCCTGGCACTTTCTGAGCAGATTCCCCAATTTTTCCAACATAAACATTTATATTAAATAAGCAAACAAGCCAAAAGCTGTCAAAGCCAGCGTGGGTGTTGACATACGCACGTTCATCGAAGACAAAGGAAGGTTGTGTTTCCTATTTTCTAAGACTTCTGAAGGCGAAGCGAGGAGTGGTAGATGTATATTGTTCACTGTTATTAGATTTAATTCGGTGCAACTGTGTCGACTTACTATCTGACAGCAGCCATTAATCAAATGCTTGAGTCACACACACATACATACATGCATGTAACATGCTGGTGTTTGTTACAGATTTGGCTTTTCTGCTATCTCCAAGGATTTCCCAAGAGATTTGGAAAGATTATTCCAGTGTTGGTGGGCATAGGATGTACATTTTTGGCTAAACAGGTAAAAGGGTCTAAGATCTTACATGATTTTGAGAACATTTATTTTATTCTTATTTTTAGGTTTTTGTTTAGGCATGCATTACTAGGCCTATCACAATCAATATTTAGCAATTTAGCTGATTGCGCAACCTCTATCTCTATCAGAGGTGTCAGTGTCAGTATGGTTAAAAACACTACAGTGTTTATTATAAATTACTATAGTAAATTTTCATGTGGGTGCCTGACAACTAGTGGTTGAAAAAGTGCCGAAAATCATACTTAAGTAAAAGTACCATTACTTGCCTAAAAATGTAGTGCGAGTAAAAGTATCTGCTGTAAATATTTCTCAAAGTATGAGTAAAAAGTATCCCTTTTAAAAGTACTCAAGAGTAGTGAGTATTATGCTGTCAAAAGCTGATGTGTTTACATGTAATTTGTGCATCTGTGTGTAAACGTTATGTTTTGTATAGTGCATTTAGGTATTGCCCAACAGGCACACAACATCATGAGACATTAATATTAGGTTAGATTTAGGTTGTAATGTCAGGTGACCAAAATTAATTGTCAAGCTAGCAGCTAAAGACAATGTTAATTTGATGTCCAATAATAACGTCAAATGACATTGATATTTGTTTGATTTTAGGTTGTTAGAAAGTGACCAAAATTCAACGTTGAGCCAACATCTTAAACCAACGTCATATATGACGTCAAATACTGACATTTGCTCATCAGGCACGGCAACTAAAATCCAACATCTGATACAGTAAATGTCATAAGGGTAACATTCACACAGACTTTGATATTTGGTTGGTTTTGGGTTGGACATCGGACATTGACATTGGCCTGACGTTGAGTTCTGACGTCAACCCGATTTTCATTTCCAAACAGGCCATTTCAGTCATCATACAGTAAACATCCGTCCTCTTCTCATCAGTGACATGCATCTAAACAGTCTCTGGGTCAATGCGCGTAAAGATTTTGAACATCTTCTTGGACACTTTTAATACTTCCAAACTGTTTGCTGCAATTATAAAGTGCACACGTCTTGAGGAAGTTTATTATGATGCGATTTACCTTCTACAGTATGTGCGATTTGATTGGACAGGAATCTCAGGACTGATTTTTCCAATCCCCATGGACAAAAAATAAATAAAGTAGTTACTGCAGGTTGAAGAAAAGTAGTGGAGCAAAAGTACAGATACTGCACTACAAATGTACTCAAGGAAAAGTAAAAGCACACATTTTTAAAACTACATAGTAAATTACAATTCCTGAGAAAAACTGCAATTAGTTACTTTACACCAGTGCTGACAACTGAAAATAGATCTGGCAGCAGATATTGCAGCCTCTGCTACTTTTTACCTTGCACTTTTTTGTTAACATTTATTATTATTTATTTGTTTAAGATATACGTTTTCACATTCTGATTTCAATGCCTAATTATTAAACTGTTAAAATGACTATAATTAAATGAAATATTCTTAAGAATATAATATTATATATTTTTGAAAGAGTGAACTTGTATTATGATGATATTATATTGTCATTCTGGCATTATATAGTGAGTGGTAAAAAAGGTCTTAAAATGACAATAATATCCTTTATTGCAATATATTTGAGTGCAATATATCGTACAACAAAAACAGATACTGTGACAGGCCTAGTCATTACACTCAAAACAAATATATATTATTTTGCTACTTGTTTAAACTACAGTGTTCAACATATGAGTACAGCCCTCACAAATCTCTTATTTAGAATAACATTTTCTATAGGAAGCTTTACAATATTATATTTGTGCATATACATTAGTCAGTATTGAAGCCAAATCTGAAGCTAATCTTACGAAATAACTTATGATAACGGCCAAAAATTAGTAGCCCAAATTTATATGCTAGGGAAAAAGATTAAATAAACAAAAGAGAAACAAAAACTTTTGTAGTTTGTCTTCCCCCCCAATATTCTGCATGAAACTAATTGTATAATGTTTCTATTTCTAAAGATGTTTGGTCACTAAAATATTATTTTAATAAAAATATCCGCTCAATAAATCTGTTTTGTTTAAATGCACCAAAATATATGACCTATATTCACTGAGAAATAGATAATAATATTCATTTTCATATAATAAATTTTGAGCACTGTATGTAAAATGTGTATAAAGATTTTTTTGGACTACTTAATTGTTTTATGTTTAATCCAGTTAAATGTGTTAACTTAAATTTCTGTTGGGACAACCTGATTGAATTGTGTGGAACCCTCCATTTTTTTACAGTGTGCTCGCATTAATAGTAAAGACATTCCGCAAAATTGCACCAAACTCCCTAATTTTGAAAAATTCGACATATCCTCAAGGAGTAATCCTTGATTTAGATTTAATCAGTAACACTTTACAATAAGGTTGTATTAGTTAGTGTTAGTTAATGCATTTACTAAAATGAACAAACAATGACCAACACATTTTTACAGTGTTTGTTCATGTTAACATAGCTTACAGTGTATAAACTAATGTTAACAAGCATGACTTTAAATGTCAATAATTCATTAGTAAATGTTTATCTACACTGTAAAACCCAAAAAGTTAAGGTAACTCAAACAATTAAGGAAACCGATTGCAACAAACCATTTAAGTTAAAAAAACTAATCCTAGTGAGTACTGTGAACTTAATCCATTTGAGTAAACAAAGCAATTTGAGCACAGTAAAACCCAATAAATTAAGGCAACTCAAACTGTTTGAGGACACGGATTGCTACAAACCATTTGAGTTAATAAACTAATATATATGAGTACTGTGAATTTACTTCATTTATGTTGAAGTAATGAGGTATTAAATTAACTCATTACTTTCAACACTGAGTTCAAAACTCTTTTCAAATGAGTACAATAAACTTTCAGTAAATTTTGAGTTAACTACACTCATTTCATTTGATAAAGTTAACTGTTGGGTTTTACAGTGTACGAGTAATAAATACTGTACACGTATTGTTCATAATTAGTTCATGTTAGTAAATACATTAACTAATGAAACCTTATTGTAATGTGGACCATTTAATCTTCAACACAATTTTTGCCGTATTTCAATCCAGTTATTCAGTTTCATCCCTCAAAAGGAGCACATGAATATGTAAATAGCATTTTCCCTCTTGTATTTTGAATGAAAACTGTGTGAAAGTGTGAAGCTAGAGAAAGCCGCAGTCACACAGACGCAGATAAAGGTAGTTGATGTGTCCATGGACTTAACACTGATTCATCAGTGCTAAGCATTCCTCATTTATCTGAGTGTTATCTGTACAGTGTTACTGTAATTCAAGGATAACACGGTGGGGTACTGAGATTTTATAGCGCAGTGACTGCCAAAAACATTACACTGAATGACAACTTCTACTTTAGCTTTTATTCAGCTTTAGGTTACTACTTCATGAAAACATGGCATAATCAATTATTAAACAGCAATAAACTCACTTGACCGCTGCACTATACTGTCCTCGGGGTGCTTTTTGATGGTTTCACTGACTGTCAAATAACTGTCAGTGTTTTTATATGATTTTAAAATGACTTATTGATCCTGCAATACTGAAAGACCATCAAGAAATACAAAGAAATACAACTTAGTGCTTTTACACACATTTGAACACTCCAAGTAAACAAATATATTTTATAACTTAGTATATATTTATTTAAAGATGTAATTATAAGATCAAAGTCTTGATCATTGCAAATTACAATTTAGCTTTTTTATTTTCACAAACTTAATCTGAAACAGTAATGTTGACATTTTTCTTAACAATCCATCCACCATCCATTCATTCATCCACCCATCTAATCATTCATCTACCCATTCATTCATCCACCCACCCATCTATCCATCCATCTATCCATCTAGCTGTCCATCTATCCATTCATCCATCTGTCTAATTTTTTATCCATCCATCCATAATTTGCTTATTCTATCCATCCATCCATCCATCCGTCCGTCCGTCCGTCCGTCTTACTGTCCATCTGTAAATCCATCGAACTGTCTATCTATCTATCTATCCATCTGTCCGTCCGTCCGTCCGTACATCCAACCGTCTGTCTATCCGTCCGCCTGTCTGTCTGTCCATCCGTCCATCCATCTAACTGTCATCCGTCCGTCCATCCATCCATCCATCCATGCATTTATCCAACCGTCCGTCGGTCTGTCTGTCGGTCTGTCTGTCTGTCTGTCCATCCATCTGTCCATCCATCTATCTGTCTATCCATCCGTCCGTCGTCCGTCCGTCCGTCCGTCTATTTGTTTTTTTTTTTATATCAGAGATGCCCAAACTAAGGCCCGGTAACCTTTGATTTGGCCCACCATCCCATCTGAGAAAAGAGGGAGGATGATAGGAAGGGTTGGGGTGAATTCCTTTAACAGAGATTGTAGTTTCTAATTGAACGTAACTTTTTTTTGTTTGTTTGTTTGTTTGTTTTATTGCTTTGCTACAAAAAAGCAAAATGAAATTAAATGTTTCAAATTAATTCAATACTTATTTAACAGTTATATGTTCATTATAAAATTTAAAGATATATACTATATTAGTTAATATAAAGCAATGTTTTCTATGTTTTTTATATGTAATATTTTTTAAATATTAAATAAATCAGGAAATTACCCATGGCAACTTTAATGTAGTGGACTTATGTTTATCTTTGTCCCACCACCATCAGTCAAGTTTGGTTTTTGGCCTTTTATAGAAAAAAGCTTGGTCACCCCTGTTCTATATACTACTAATAACATGTCTTCAAAATTGTAAACACATTATTATTGTATTCAGCAGTCTATTTCCATATTTCGTATCGGCCAGCTATAGTCAGTTCGCTCTCTCTCACTAGATCTGCTAAATATTGCACAAAATACTTCATTATGTTAATAGTTTTTGACCTCTGACTCTCTGCTTTTCTACACCCTTTCAAAGTCCCCCTCTCAGTTTCTTTCTTTCAATTCCAAACCATTTCAGTTTTTTTGGCCCTGGTCTACATAACACATCCCTACAAAGTCCTTTGTTCACTCTCTCTCTCTCTCTCTCTCTCTCTCTCTCTCTCTCTCTCTCTCTCTCTCTCTTTCCCTAAATACAACAGGAACAAGATGCAAGTCCATATTTTATTAAATTTTATGTGTGGAAAGCAAGCCTGGCTATTTGGTTGTCACGAAAAAGAAAACTGACTGGTCTGGGGTTGACTGATGTTATTTTGGTGTTTAAGGAACTTATAAAATCCAGCATTAAAATAGAATATGCACATTTTAGGTTGATAGATGATAGATCTAAATGGTGTTTATGTGTCTGTGAAGTTGGTCATAATGGTTGTTTGGAAATTCTTGTTTGATTGGTGAAGGATTGTGTGCATTATTCCACTCCATTTTTACTGTTTGATTTTTTATTAATGTGTTAAAAAATGGTTGTAATTAAAGAGATTGTTAGAGTAAAAAGTCTCTATCTCTCTCAATTCAATTCAATAATTGCTTTATTGGCATGACAAATGTTGCAAATGTATTGTCAAAGCATTTATAAAATTTACATTTAAAAGAACATGCATAAATATTTTTAAAAACATAGTAAACACAGTAAATAGTAGTAGTAGTGGTAAAAAAATACGTAATAATAATAATTAAATGAAAAATACAAATAAATTATAATAATGAATCAGAAAAAGCTGTACATTTTAACAATCAACATTTATGGATATATAAATATATATATAGAAGGTCACTGGTTCGAGCCCTGACTGGATCTCTTGGCATTTCTGTGTGGAGTTTGCATGTTCTCCCTGTGTTGGTGTGAGTTTCCTCCAGGTGGTCCGGTTTCTCCCACAGTCCAAACACATGCGCTGTAGGTGAATTGGGTAAGCTAAATTGGCCATGGTGTATGTGTGTGAATGCAAGACTGTATGGGTGTTTCCCACTGTTGAATTGCAGCTGGAAGGGCATCCGCTGCGTAAAGCACATCCGCTGTGGTGACTCCTGATGAATAAAGGGACTAAGCCGAAAAGAAAATAAATGTTTGAATTGAAGTGGTGTAACAAAGGAGCATTGCTTTTGACAGAGAATTGCTCATTACACATTCCTTATAATTGTGTTTTAATTAGTAATTTTGTGGGTTATATATTGTAAATCTGTTTTTTGTATTTTTGTAATAAAGAGCTTTAAAATTCAGTTCTCTCTTCGCTCTCTTTCCCTCTCCCTCTCTCTCTCTCTCTCTCCCTCTCTCTGTAGTCAGCTGACTGTCTGGCACTGTGCCTAAGTGACTGGCTGAGCTCAGCACTGCTGCAACGTGCAGCTTGCCATGTCTGCTGTCGCTAGAGGAACCAGCTGCACAAAGAAACACAGCAAAGCACATCCATTCAAAAAATGAAATCTAATACCGAAGGTGTGTGTGGCTTACAGTAAATAGAGTTTCTCACAGTTTCTGTACAGGCAGGTGATAATTATATCTTTAAAATCAATCACATGGTCACTCATATCAGGTTTATCAAACAATGAAAGGGGGATATGGTGGTTACGGATCCAGGTGTGCAATTCTAAGGATAATTTGTTAGATTAAAACATATGACAGAAGAGTTGGCGGTTCATTCCACTGTGGTGACCCCTGATATATCCGGAACTAGGCCAAAAGAAAAATGAATGAATACATTTGTTAGAATGCTGTGTTTTTTGTTTCATTTCTAAATTATATATATATATATATTTCTGAATATATAATGACACACATATTTCTCAAAATTTCTATGTTGGTCATCTCAGTTGACATAATTATCTCAAAAAACATAATTGTTTTTTTTTTTAGGACAATTACCAGTGCTATTCCTTTTCAAACTAAAACTAAAAATTCAATTCAATAAACTTTAAGGATCTAAGTGCAATACTGATGATTATTTGTTGAATTACTTTAAAAAATATTTTGTTTAATTTCTAAACGTTATCTGTTTTGGATAATATTATAAAATACAAGATTTAGAATTTATGTTGAGTGCTATCAGTAAAACCCATCTAAAAATTTTCTTAGGTAAACTACCAATGCTATTTCTTTCAAACTGAAAATAAAAATGTAATTCAGTAAACTCTATTAAACTCAAACTTTATTGTCTATCCCCACAGAGGTTATAAAATTGTAGACAGACACTACCCCCCCCCCCCCCCCCCCCC